>LR215990.1:2391787-2458144 GCA_000469805.3 Hymenolepis microstoma
GGAGCGGTAAATAGCATGCATGAGTGGAATGCAGAGAGGAACATTACATGGGGAAATTGTGTTTTAATGGGATCAATTATCTGAAAGTTAAAAGCCGTATATGAGGATGAAAGCATTAAATCTTCAGTAGTGGAGAAACTATGGTGAAATCAAATTACTCAAGGGTAGTGGATCCATAAATTTCTTCTAACTTGGAGGCAAAATGGATTTGTTAATTTGATTGGCATTTTATGAAATTTTTTATAGCGGTCTGCCATATCCATTTAAGACATCATTTGTTTTGCCAATACTAATATGGAAAAAATATGAAACATATTTTCATCCACAAAATATATTAGAAAACAAAATCTAGTATTTTCCTAATGGATTCTGAAAATACTTCAAAGAATTGATTTTTAACAAACATAAAAACCAAAGCTCCCGTAGAATCAAAATACCTCAATCACTGCGTAAAAAGAATAATTACTTTTAATAGTTACTAAGAAGCTGCTACATTTTATTAAAATGTTAATGATATAATGGACCATTAAGATAGTTTACACCTATTCAAGTGATTTTCACTTGAACGTGGCACTACTTTGAAAGAAAGATTTTTGCATTTGGTATGAACTTGTCAATATATCATTGACGAAATAGAACCACCATTGTCATATAAACGGCTGAGCAACATCAAAATGCGTCTGTCTAAAATTGGCCTAGTGTTCGAAATTATCGAAAAGTTAAATGAACTTTTTATAGACGATGTGTTTTTTATTACGCCTTTAAGATCAAGTGAGGTTTAATATTTTGAACAAGTGGTAAGTCTTTGCCTTTAACGTGCCAAGCGTATTATTTCTTTTAACGTCTTTCCTGTTGTATCCAGTGTTTGTTGAAGGACCTGTTTCATTTTGCAGTCATCTCAGAGTGAAAATGAGATGAGTTGCCAAGCATATGGAGACACATTAAGTCACTGTGACTCTGGAATTCTTTCTAATCTGGCTTCATGTAACTGTAAGTGCGCACTACAATTTCTCACCTCTTCAGCTTGTCACCGACTGCATACTCATTTGTTCGAACCCCAGGTATTTTGAAGATTAAAAAGAGTCAATTCGTGTTAACTCAATCAATGGAATTTAAGAATGCAATATCGCAAGCGAATAATTAAGAAACTCAAATTACCATCTTCCTCGAATTCGGGAAATTCTTATATAAAAACAGATATGCAGGTACACAGCTGCTTCTATTAGAAAGACTAATTATAAATCACCAATTTTTGGAATGGAATTAAATTGTTACTTATTTTTAGGGTACTATGTGAAACACTATAACACCTTTTAACCTTTAAATTTTGCCCATCTTTTGCACGACTTTTATATAGCATATTTAGTCCGGCTTCCCACTATTCAAAAACCTGCCGTTTTATTTAACTAAAACCCCAACTCGAGTGGTTTTCCGCTTTAGCAGCAAATCGATATGGTTTTCTCTTAGAGTATGTTCTATGCACCTGAAAAGGTGATAGTCCGATGGACGGGTGTAGGTCAACTGAATATTACGAGTTTAGCATTGATAGTAGCATGATTCTGGGAGGCATGGTGACAACACAAAACAGCTAATTAAAATCCAATTAAAGAATTATTTGCAGAAAAGAGAGCTAACTGGAAGTGTTGATATTCACATAAATGCGGCTTATTCCTTCAGAAATGATGACAGGAATTTTTATAATGCCCTCATTCTTGTTCTAATTAATTATATCCGATCAATTAGTCATATGTGGGATTTCATTCTTTCAGAAAAAAACACTGAATTTGAAACAAGAAATGTTGGTGGTGGTGGTGGTGGTGGTGGTGGTGGAGAAAGAGCACCTAACTATTTTTTTTCAACAATGAAAGAAGGTAATATTACCCTTGTCGCTCTATTCTTGAAACGGATGCTATGACCCTTGCCATACTCCTAGAAATCGGATATGGGAAACCACTCCAAGCGTTGGGATATGAACCCATTAAGTAAATTTGATTGCGTTAGTATGGCTATAAAACCAGCAGTCACAAAATTTGTATGAAAGGATCGATAGCACGAATATTTCACGAACTAAACTCTACGCTGAAATAAAGTTGGAGTTGGACAGCCACTTGTTCTCTAGACTTATGCAATGTCAGACAATAGCTTGACTATGGAATCTTAAAGATTGATTATGGATTATGACATATGACGACTTTGAAACTACGAGAGTGTTTAAATCCCCACATTCATGGAGGGCAGTGCTGTTGGCCTCCTCGGGAATTTGGAAGATATTAAAGACAAAAGTGGCACAGATGAAAACCCGGCCTCCAGATAAACCTTTATTTTTGATGAAATAACTCCTCATATTCCACCTTCCACTTCATTTAGCATCTGCGATATTTAAAGCTATACCTTCTTGTCCAAGTTCTAGTTAGAATTTGAATTTCAAATGGTCGTTTGTATTGATCAGCTGGATATCATTAAAGATAATTTGGTGGAGGAGGAATTGGAACCTGTGATACATGATTAATGGGACTTGTTAATTTTTCGTTAAATAAATGCGAATAATTAACGGTTTTCAAGTGATATTAAAATTCAACGATTTCGATCAACGATCTCGCATTTTGTCGTTAATGGTAACTTCGTTTGGAGAACGACAATATTAAGGAATTCATTAGGAAAGGGTTAATTATCCCATATTATGATACTTATGAAGAGTTGGGAAATCGAACCCATTATTTCAATCAGATATTTCAATATGATATTTAATAATAATACTCATGTTAGGTTCTTTCTATCATTCTTATTAATAGATTATAACGAAATTGCGGATCAATTGGCCAATTCTCATTGATTTCATTGAAGAAAAAGCACGCTGAAAGAATACTACTACTCCGTTTCTGTTCACAAAACTCGTCTCTCAAACTTTCTTGGCATCCGTACCATAACAGTGGTTTCATCAGTTGTATATTCTCAGTGCCCCTAACTTCCCTTGTCGGAATCACATGACGTCAATAATTGGAAAGAAGAGAATTGTTCATGCTTTTTATGAATCAATTTACAGACACAAATGCATTAAGAGTACAAAGATGAGATATACACTCGCATGTAATGTCACACGTATTCGAAATGTTTTTAAGCGTAGGGAAAATTAACCCCGACTGTTTATTAAAATGGTAATTGTGGAAAGTAATCGCCAACCAAAACTGAATTATCAGACAACTTGAAGGAAATTCTCATCTTCCCCTGTCTTGGGTTGAGGCAATGTTGAAAGCCTGCATCTTCCTTTGCCAACTGCCATTTCAATGTTAAGATCATGTTATCACTTCTATCGCTAAATTGAACTAATTATTTATACTATCTGAGACGCTGATTTTACCCTATTTCACATTGCACATAAATGGGATTTTTGTGATTTTAATTTTTCCAGTTACCCATCTTAAGTGAAGATGTTTAGGGCTAATTTGATTAAGAATAGATTGTCTACAAGAAGCTTTGTTGCTGACTTTCAAGGGATACTTATGGAGCTCTTAAATTACTACAACTACTACATGGTTCTCGGGGAGACGTTTTCATGAAAGTCCGAAAAAGAGAACTTTCAATCTATTAATAATAATAATACTACTACTTGGCTGTGTCATTAAGTATCTTTGATAAAAAACTGCTCGTCAAGCATGTTCTTCTAGTTTAATTTCATAAATGATCTCTCAGAAAATATTTTGACGAAAAGTTATAGGATATTCCTCGTGTAACTTTGATTCCATAAACTTTGAATTGAGCACAAAATTTTGTGCCGAGGTTCAGTGAGCCCTGTTAGCATCTACTAGAAGCTCTTGGGAAAGAGTCGATGACAATCTTGAAACGGCATGATGAACAGGACTCAGAACCCAGTAGATTATTAAAATTTGAACCTTAGAAATGAAAGCATTGAATAATACCAACAAAATTAGAGTTGACGATTTCGAAATTTGAATAAGTTGAGGACTATTTAAAACTTAAAATATCTTCCGATTTTACTCAAATTCCATGTATATCGGGAAAAACAAAGTCCTATGAACGCAATAATTAAAATCAATAAGATTGCACTTATTATTTTGACTTTTTAACTATATGCGCTCTATCTCTAGTTGCTACTAGTGAAAGGAGCACATTTAATACTTCCTCTCCAAACGGCCCTCTAGTAATCACATTACATTACACATTTTTATGAAATTTAACATCAAGACAGGAGGGGAATTAAAATTCTTTACCCGAAATATTGTTTGGTAGTCAGTGTGAATCAATTCATTTGCAGAATAAAAACAGACGGAGGCATCCAATCTGAGTATGGATCGTCTCTCGATTTTATCCATTTTACTGCCTTATCTTACATCCACTATTGCAAGCGTTCTTTGGTTATTAGTCAACATTCTGGTTTAATGTTGCATCACCTGCTTATCTGGGGCAGAAACTTTCTAATAGGTAGAAAGCGCCCATGCTTGACAACTTTTCAATAAATGACACCGATTTCTATTAGGCAGAAGCCATTATAATGATAGTCTTAAGATACTTGACTCTATGGAGAGTTCGGTTATATAAAAGCCAAAGCTTACACAGATACGAATTAGGCTAAGTTAGAAGGGAGATATGATTAAAGCAGGTTTGAAAGTAGGGTGTATTTTCATACTAATATGAGTATTTACTGAATATGTCAGTTCTGTACACGCACTATTGAAGATTTAATGCTCTCACTCTCATATACTGCTTTTAAATTTTAGATAATTGATCCTATTAAAACACAATTTCCCCATGCAATGTCCCTCCTGGCATTCCACTCATGCATGCTATTTACCGCTCAATCATTCAATTTCCTCACAATTTGGAAGTTTAGCAAACACAATATTCAACAATTTGGGTGCTCATACGACTACCAGAATTTGATCGGAAGGAGAAAATTAACGTTGATTGAGTACTTTCATCTTCAAATTCAACTCAAGAACTATTACTTTCCTTGACACTGTAGTGTACAAGTCCCAAGAACTGCACTATTCTACTCCACTCATTAACACTTTCTTGAATAGCAAATGCACATATAAATCCATAAAGTGAGAAATGAAACCATTGGAATTGAATTCCTTTAAGTTAATAGTGAGTGGGAGTGGGAGTGGGAGAGAGGTAAAAATACTGAGATGGGAGGAATTTTCTGGTGTAGTGGGGTAGTGGGGGGTGTGGATGTGGGGAGGGGGGAAGGGAGGGCGCGGTGTGTTTTGAATGCTGACTGTAAGTTGACTAGAAAGAGGCCAGGAATTTCTAGAGGGCGGTGTAGCATAAACGGTGCAGCAAAAAGCGTATTGGCTCTCGTCTTCAATCATGTCGCTCCACTGAGATCGCAGAGGACGTGTGGTCAGAAGAAGGTCCCCATTCCCTCGTATCGCATTTGTTCCAGGAGGATGCTGAGGGCTATGAAGATGCTTCTACGACCAGCACTGGCGCTGAAATGTCATAGAAGTCATTTTATAATCGTTGAGAAATTCGTTCATCGGTTATTTATGGGTCAGATCACCATTACAAGAGTTATCTATATCAGTTCATTTTCTTCTCAGGCAAGAAGTAAATTTGAGAGGAACCAGTTAATTAAGAGAATTAGAACCCCTCGTTATAAATCTAGGACAGAGAACAAAACACGTTTGAATTAATCTAATTTCTTTATATTATTTCGTGAATAATAGAGAAGATCTAAAAAATAATTGGTTCAGTGGAACAACAATTGTTTGCTATTTGCTCGTTTTCGACTTGGTGACTTGGTGCTCGCATCTTTCAATGTAAATAATTCTTCGCAATCATGCGTCCTATCGTCAATTGTAAATCAGCTCCAAATGTGGCTGCGAGGAGGTTGTTGATATTGGCATTCACAAGTCACACATTCGAGTACTTGTCCCAATTTTTATCTCTAATCCTGCATACCACAAACCTCCTCCCCTGATGCTCTCGATAGGCATACACCCTTTCTCCCATCTTCCACTTCACCGTACTATTAGCTAGCACCAATGCACTGCTAGGTTGCTTAAGAACGTAACGCAAGTTTGCCCTCCTTCATCTTCTCAAAATGGAGAGTAAATTTACAAGCCCGAAAATGATTTGTCTTACCGACACCGTCACGGACACCGGATCAGTAAACGAGCTCTCTTCTGGTTGACCATCCTGACTCACTGTCCTAAGCAGATTCCCGCACCAACTCAAAGCCGAAGTTTCTGCAGTTTCACTTGCCTTATATTTCCCAACTATGCTTCATCGACAACTCTTCAAACATGAATTGCTCTATTCTACCAAGCACCCAAAGACTTTTGCCTTTTGCCATTGGAGATTAGCTAAAATGCCCACCTCAAACCAAACTTGGTAACTTCACTCCGACTGTGAAGCAAGTTAGTGTATAGGAGGGAGAAGAAGAAGAAGCAGATAGATTAGAATTCATATACTTCAATAACAATTCGAACATGAAGCATTTCAATCAGACGATTGAGATTTGTGGTTAAAGGAGGCGGCAGCACCAGCACCAGCAGCATTTGACAGGGAATCGGAGGACTCGGTAGGGGGTAGATTCAACTCCATATATCGTAAATCGAATATTAATCTCCATCACTCTCTATCTCATGACGTCTCTCCCACCCTCCCTCCCTCCCTCCCCCTCTCTCTCTCACTCTCTTAGCTGTCTTCAACAGTTCTAGAGCACTTGAAGTCCGGCGATCTCCCCTTTGTGTCTCTGCACTCATGACAGAGGGCACGAACAAGAAGGAGTACTTGCTATTGACTTGTTGAATGTTGCATCTGCGACTTTGCATTCACAGATCGTGGTTAGATGAATCAGATGATGGCATTGTCTAATTTCAGCCTGCACTCCTGCTGTTTCATAATATCTGCCTGCGCAAGCTGCTGGATTTGGTGCAGAGCCAATGAAGAAGAAGATGAAGAACTGGAATATTTACAGGATAATCGAGTTGATAAATGTTGTGGGCACGGTGTTAAGCCCGAGTGAAAAGATGTCAGGAAATTTGTCGCCTAGTAGCCTCTTGAATCGTCGCACGTCCGAATCCCGCCTGCCTTCCACAGTCACCACAAAGCACAGTCCACCGTGCTTGTTGCGTCTTGTGGTGGACATGTTGAGACGTGTTGTGCAGCCGGTGAGGCGAGTGGCTCGACAGATGCGTCTGTCGTCAGTGTCTCCAAGCAACTCAGCGTATTTGGTCTGAATCAACATCAAACACTTGGAAGTTTTCTCGAAATGATAGACTTCCACCATATCGTTGCAATAGCCTAACTAATTCTGGGAGTCTTACGAACTATTAGATTCTGCCACAGAGGTTTCTGAGTACAGTAAGGCTTAGTAAGGTAGCTACTCCCGCTACAGTATGAACTTGTCAATATATCATCAACGAAATAGAACCACCATTGTTATATAAACTGCTGAGCAACATCAAAATGCGTCTGTCTAAAATTGGCCAAGTATTCGAAATTATCGAAGAGTTAAATGAACTTTTTATAAATGAAAAGTTTATTTATTACGCCTTTAAAATCAAGTAAGGTTTAATATTTTGAATAAGTGGGAAGTCTTTGCCTTTAGCGTGCCAAGCGTATTATTTCTTTTAACGCCTTTCCTGTTGTATCCAGTGTTTGTTTAAGGACCTCTTTCAAACTATTTTCTGAGAGACCATTCATGAAATTAAACTAGAAGAACATACTCGACAAACAGTTTTTTAGTAAAGAAACTTAATGAAACGGCCAAGTATTATTATTATTATTATTATTATTATTATTATTAATAGATGGAAAGTTCTCTTTTTCGGACTTTCATGAAAATGTCTCCCAGATGACCATGTATTAAGTAGATTAATTTAAGAGCTCCATAAGTATCCCTTGAAAGTCAGCAACAAAGCTTCTTGTAGACAATCTATTCTTAATCAAATTAGCCCTAAACATCTTCACTTAAGATGGGTAATTGGAAAAATTAAAATCACAAAAATCCCATTTATGTGCAATGTGAAATAGGGTAAAATCAGAGTCTCAGATAGTATAAATAATTAGTTCAATTTAGCGATAGAAGTGATAACATGATCTTAACATTGAAATGGCAGTTGGCAAAGGAAGATGCAGGCTTTCAACATTGCCTCAACCCAAGACAGGGGAAGATGAGAATTTCCTTCAAGTTGTCTGATAATTCAGTTTTGGTTGGCGATTACTTTCCCCAATTACCATTTTTATAAACAGTCAGGATTAACTTTCCCTACGCTTAAAAACATTTCGAATACGTTTGACATTAAAGGCGAGTGCGAGTTTACAAAAGGAACGTGTGGGGACACAACTCAGCATGACCAATACAGAATTGATGATCAACACCAACTACGATCATCCAAGGTCAATTTCAACTGCACGATCTTCCGACCAATCAATGATCCAAGTTACTATGAGGTCATCGTGTCACAGAGTGTATATAATTACTAAGTCTCCACAGCCACACACACAGTACACCCCGCCATCTTGTCACGGCGACTAAACCTCTCTTCTCCCATCTCGGCTCTTTCTTGACTTTGCAGTAGCTTAGCTACTTTAGTGGGAACCAACAACCAGGAGATTCGGTCACTGAGGTTTCTGAGTACATTCAGGTTTAGTTAGGTAGCAACTCCGCTACAAATGTGATTTCAAGTGGAGGTGAAATATTTTTAATAAACAACAAAACAATGTAAATTTTTTACAATTGGATACAAAAAAAGAACATAATTAATATTCTTCAGCATCCCCAACTGCTTATATTTGTTGAAAATAAATACCACTTATTTTAGTCAAATGGGGTAATTGGCAAATTTTGAATTGGAAAAAGCTCAAGCATTTAAAATCATTTAAAAAAAAAGACATTAATCAGAACCGGAAGGTAATTATTGTTTTAATTATAGAAAAGTCAAACACACAATCATTTCCAATGCCCCCATTATAGCAAGTTATAGAAAATGGGACACCAAATGCAACTCTGCCTCCACCAGGGACCCCTCTAAGACAGGCACCACTATCAATGTAAGGTCAGAGCCTACCTGGTTAGTCTCTAGCATTCCAATGTGTAAAAATGTACGCACATTTCTTAATATGTACAGTAAAGGCGGTTTAGACATTAAATTCGTGTCGTCAAAAGTAGAGATTTGTTAATTCTAAAACTTTCCTCAATTCCTAAAAATTGTCTCCAAGGTTTGTTCTATCTATTTCTTCTTGTGAAACCAAGCAGATCTCGATGACCTGAAATTATTTCTACCACATAGCAGACGTTAATCCAATTTCAAGGGTTCAGTTAGATCACTTCAAAAAAATGTGGAAATCGTGCACAGGACTAAAAGCTCAAACGCTAACGATTATCTAGGTTACCAACCGACACATTCAGCTCAACTATGGTTAAGTCTGTACTTTATTAGCAAACATCAAAGATGCAAATAATATTCCGAATCATTTCTTCCGTGACTATTGCCTTTGGAGTGGATTGCCACACCAATAAGCCTCCACGCTTCCTCAGTAATCTCTATGGAAAGGCGTGCGAAGTTAGCTAAGCTACCTCAATGATATAGAGAAAAGAGAGGGTATGGTGTAAGATATCTTTATTGAGTTTACCGTACCTTTCATTATTTATACAATTAAATAAATAATCCCATTATTTATGTACGTAATGTTCAAACGTACAAGCATAATAATTCTTCCCCGTCTCCTACTACTTAAAGTCAATTCAACGTTGCAAACGAAAGCTCTAATTTCCAACATGTAGGTGAGACGCTGGTTCCAAACATGGCGGCATAAGGAGAGATTGTCAATTGGTTGTTTGTCGCATATACGGTGATATCGGTGAACTGAAGAAAGCACTCTTCTGCAGAACGCGCGTGTTAACGCCGACTTCAGGAGGTGTTTGATTCTACGGGAGCGTTGCCATTTATGCTTGTTAAAAATCAATTCTTTGAAGTATTTTCAGGATCTTATATATTTTGTGGATGGAAATATTTTTCATATTGGCAAAATCAAAGATGTTTTAAATGAATATGGCAAACCACAATAAAAATTTCCTAAAATTAACGAATCCATTTTGCCTCCAAGTTAGAAGAAATTTATGGATCCACTATCCTTGGGTAATTTGATTTCACCATAGTTTCTCCAATCTCTCTCACCATATTCTCTTTTACAAATCCATTGAACAACGAACCCACTGAGATATTATGCTGACATGTTCAGTCCTATAAGTACGTCAAATTTGTGTGGATGTTAATAATCTCACTAATCATGTTTCGCACTCGGAAAGGCACCTCAGAAGAAATATATTCCAGATATAATGGAATAATCGTATGCTGGCCATGATGACTTAAGCTAAGAATAAATCACCAGGATAGAAGCAAACACCATTGAGTACGTGAAATTCTTGCGAATGGCAAAGCCTGTAGAACGGTGACACGGTGAATAATGAAAAATCCTTGACTTCACATTACTGAGTATTTACTTACGAACAACAGCCATATATATCATTACCCAAAAACCTCTCCTCACTTTCGGAACCACTTTCTTTCCACCAATCTGGTGACGAACGAGGCCAATGTGCCGGATGCGTGCAGTCACAATTTGTTTAAAGGATGATGAGAAGGGATTAATGAAAAGAGAATGAATTACATTCGCTCAAGTAGGAATTGTGATTTGAATGACATGGCCACAAAGAAGCAATGAATCACTCAATCGACCAAAAAGTCAATCACTGAAAATAGAATAACTAATGATTTGTGCTACCACATCTAGGTCATCAAGCCTGGAGTGGATACATGCAGTTTAATTTGGCGATTGTCATAGGATCCTCTGACTGCTTGCTTTGCGCTCACTCTTTTATATCACTAGGAGCCTGTTCGTGTGCATTTCTCCTTCACTCTTCCGCTTTACCATCCAATTAGTCAGCTATGGATCATAAGAAGTTAGACGCTGCAGTCTCCATAGACATTCATGAGATCACTGCGAGGAGAACAAATCGATAAGCATTATTGTGGCTCTTTCTGACGGATTGCATCTTCTTACTTACTTACTCACTTACCCACCTACTTCAATTTCTAACAGAGGAACACATTGTTATGGAAAGTGGAAAAGTAGTAGGGAACTACATTGGTCTTCGGAGAATCGACTTAGAAAATATACTGAATCATTACCGTATTCCTTAAAGTTAAATCCGATGAAGTAAGGTGAGCAAAGGGTAATTTCTTAATGCGATGCGCCTTTACAAATCTCCAAGTTCAACTTCATTGGAGATGTGGGTAAGATACTCCTGGGTCAAAATCTCTTCTAAAACACTCGCTTTCAAACAAGCCCCAACACACCTGCTTACAATTCGCAAAACACCAACCACGCGAAACCAGAGCCACATTCACAACTAAGCACACTTTCAGCGTTTAGTGGGAAATATTACTAATCCCATTTTAAGCACACACTTCTCCAGGTGTGCCTAATTGGCCACTAGATATTGTCAGGCGTAGTTGTTTCAATAATCAAGTTTTGCCACGGCCTTCTGAGCTCTCAATTAAATGTTGCAATTATTTGTGGTTAGAAATCTGCACTGAGTAGGGGCACAGTTTCAGCTCGTTTCCTAATTGCAAAATTGTAGGATTTGGACACTTACTGTCACATTAGATGGAGCAATAACTCGCATCACTTGGTACTACTAATGAATGACAGTAGTGAAAAGGGCGATTTCCGATGGTTCTTTGCAAACTATATTTTTCACATTCCACTATTTTGTACCCAAGTACAAGTTAAAAGATGCGCTAATATGTGACATTTAAAAGTTGAATTTATTAAATTTAAAGCACGCGTTAGCAGCATATGCAAGAATTATCGATTTTTAAACAACTGAAGCCATTTGACTGCAGTTTCGTTGACAAATTTGTGACCGAATAGGACAAAATGAGTGCTCGAAAACCTAGGAATATTAAGACCATTGCTACCAACACCACAGCGGCCACTGTTTTTGCCGCTCAAGGTGATGCTGCGGCTACTGGTAATAGAGGAGACGTAAAAGCAGTGAAGAAGGTGGTGCGTTTCAACGACGTGGTGGAAGTCTTTCATTTGGAGATTGATGTTGATTCAGACCAAATACGCTGAGTTGCTTGGAGACACTGACGACAGACGCATCTGTCGAGCCACTCGCCTCACCGGCTGCACAACACGTCTCAACGTGTCCACCACAAGACGCAACAAGCACGGTGGACTGTGCTTTGTGGTGACTGTGGAAGGCAGGCGGGATTCGGACGTGCGACGATTCAAGAGGCTACTAGGCGACAAATTTCCTGACATCTTTTCACTCGGGCTTAACACCGTGCCCACAACATTTATCAACTCGAATATTCTGTAAATATTCCAGTTCTTCATCTTCTTCTTCATTGGCTCTGCACCAAATCCAGCAGCTTGCACAGACAGACATTATGGAACAGCAGGAGTGCAGGCTGAAATTAGACAATACCATCATCTGATTCATCTAACCACGATCCGCGAATGCAAAGTCGCAGATGCAACATTCAACAAGTCAATAGCAAGTACTCCTTCTTGTTCGTGCCCTCTGTCATGAGTGCAGAGACACAAAGGGGAGATCGCCGGACTTCAAGTGCTCTAGAACTGTTGAAGACAGCTAAGAGAGTGAGAGAGAGAGGGGGAGGGAGGGAGGGAGGGTGGGAGAGACGTCATGAGATAGAGAGTGATGGAGATTAATATTCGATTTACGATATATGGAGTTGAATCTACCCCCTACCGAGTCCTCCGATTCCCTGTCAAATGCTGCTGGTGCTGGTGCTGCCGCCTCCTTTAACCACAAATCTCAATCGTCTGATTGAAATGCTTCATGTTCGAATTGTTATTGAAGTATATGAATTCTAATCTATCCGTTTCTTCTTCTTCTCCCTCCTGTACTCTAATTCGCTTCACAGTCGGAGTGAAGTTACCAAGTTTGGTTTGAGGTGGGCATTTTAGCTAATCTCCAATGGCAAAAGGCAAAAGTCTTTGGGTGCTTGGTAGAATAGAGCAATTCATGTTTGAAGAGTTGTCGATGAAGCATAGTTGGGAAATATAAGGCAAGTGAAACTGCAGAAACTTCGGCTTTGAGTTGGTGCGGGAATCTGCTTAGAACAGTGAGTCAGGATGGTCAACCAGAAGAGAGCTCGTTTACTGATCCGGTGTCCGTGACGGTGTCGGTAATGTCGGGAGATGGCATTTCGAGTTTCTTAGTTATCCGATTGCGATACCGCATACTTAAATTCCATTTATTAAGTTAACACGAATTGACTCTTTTTAATCTTCAAAATACCTGGGGTTCGAACAAATGAGTATAAAATTGGTGACAAGCTGAAGAGGTGAGAAATTGTTGTGCCCACTTACAGTTACAAGAAGCCAGATTAGAAAGAATCCCAGAGTCACTGTGACTTAGCGTACCTCCATACGCTTGGCAACTCATCCCATTTTCACTCTGAGATGACTGCGAAATGAAACAGTTCCTTAAACAAACACTGAATACAACAGGAAAGGCGTTAAAAGAAATAATACGCTTGGCACGCTAAAGGCAAATATTTACCACTTGTTCGAAATATTAAACCTTACTTAATTTTAAAGGCGCATTAAATAAACCTTCATTTATAAAAAATTCGTTTTTCTTTTCGATAATTTCGAATACTTGGCCAATTTTAGACAGACGCATTTTGATGTTGCTCAGCAGTTTATGTAACAATGGTGGGTCTATTTCGTCAATGATGTATTGACAATTTCATACCAAATGCCAAAATCTTCCTTTCAAAGTAGTGCCACGCTCAATGTAAATCACTTGAATAGATGTAAACAATCTTAATGGGCCATTGTACCGTTAACATTTGAATAAAATGTAACGACTTCCTAATAACTAGTAAAAAATAATTATTCTTTTCACGCAGTGATTGAGGTGTTTGATTCTACGGGAGCGTTGCTTTTCATGTTTGTTAAAATTCAATTCTTTGAAGTATTTTCGGGATCCATTAGGAAAAAAACTTGATATTTTGTTTTCTTATATATTTTGTGGATGGAAATACTTTTATATTTTTTCCGTATTAGAATTGGCAAAATCAATGATGTTTTAAATGGATATGGCAAACCACTGTAAATTCCTGTCAAATTAACAAATCCTTTTTACCTCCAAGTTAGAAGAAAGTTATGGATCCACGACCCTTGAATAATTTGATTTCACCATATTTTCTCCAATTTCTCTCACCATATTCTCTTTTACAAATCCATTGAACAACGAACCCACTGAGCAATTATGTTAAAATGCTCAGTCCTATAAGTACGTCAAATTTGTGTGGATGTTAATAATCACACTAATCATGTTTCGCACTCGAAAAGGCACCTCAGAAGAAATATGTTCAAAATATGGAGGAATAATCATATGCTGGCCATGATGACTTAAGCTAAGAATAAATCACCAGGATAGAAGCAAACACCATTGAGTACGTGAAATTCTTGCGAATGGCAAAGCCTGTAGAACGGTGACACGGTGAATAATGAAAAATCCTTGACTTCACATTACTGAGTATTTACTTACGAACAACAGCCATATATATCATTACCCAAAAACCTCTCCTCACTTTCGGAACCACTTTCTTTCCACCAATCTGGTGACGAACGAGGCCAATGTGCCGGATGCGTGCAGTCACAATTTGTTTAAAGGATGATGAGAAGAGATTAATGAAAAGAGAATGACTTTCATTCGTCCAAGTGGGAATTGTGATTTGAATGACATGGTGACAACGAAGCAATGAATCACTCAATCAATCAAACAGACAATCACTGAATATGTGGCGAATGACATCAGTTTACAGTTGCCACATCTAGTATTTCGTCGGATCTACACGACTGGTACTTCATCCCGGTCTCAAATTGGATTAACTATTGATTTGTGCTACCACATCTAGGTCACCAAGCCTGGAGTGGATACATGCAGTATAACCAGGCCAATTGTCATAGGACCCTCTGACTGCATGCTTTGCACGCACTCTTTTCTATCGCTAGGAGCCTGTTCGTGTGCATTTCTCCTTGTGTATATTTACAAAGATTTGCGTTATTGAGCACTCCAGGAAATTATTTATTTTGAGATAGCTAAGGGGTCTAATTCCAATGAAGTTCATGTTTCAAGAACTAAACTGTAAGTAGACTATCGGGAATTGAGTTTATGTCTCCTCCTGTTTATTTGCTGTCGCACTTGTCACTTCCTGATAAGTTTAATTGCAGAAGAAAGTGTCTAGACGGGATGTAAATTACTGTTCATGTCGTTGATATTTAGAAGTTAAAAGGGTTCTGCAAAGAGTAGAGACGAAATGAATACAATTTATTATATTGCCCAAAGGTTGCTAGGATACAACTTAACAGAAAATAGAAATTCAGTATAAAATAGGCACATCAATTTTAAAATAAACTCGTTTTTGACAAGGTTTATACATTTGTTCTGCTAATAAGTGCAGAATGAATAACGCAATTTTGAAGTTGAATTTAAGAAATGTCTTCTCTGCGTAAGAATGCACGCAAATTTCGTAATATGTACATTAGAGGCGGTTTTTACGCATTTAATTAGTGTCGTCAAAAGTAGAGATTTGCTAATTGAAAAGTTAGTATTTACACAGCTGCGAAAATTCGCTTTAAAGCTTAAATTTTCCCCAATTCCTACAAATTTTCTCTATTAGGGTCCACTTCCAGAGACGCTTGGTAATTTTCGGCGTATGACTCTGAAACAGAATTCTCGAGTGATTGTGATGATGACTAAAGAGAAAGAGCGGTCCCGAATATATCACATCTACCCTGAAATGCACCTAAAAGTACCTCAGTAGAATATTCATCATTTGCAGTAACTCTGCTCGCGAATCTACAGACTATGCATACTACACAAATCGGACATTCAATCTTCAGAAAATGATTTCCCTATCAAATTCCAATAAAACGAATTCCCAAAACTTCAATGGTGGGTATAACAGTGAAGGTGAGAGCCTCAACCCGATGCAGAAACCCAGGCAAATAAAACAATCCCAGTTCACCGCGTGGCCTGATTGCAGATCTCCTGAACAACCTCAACCTTTACTCCTGCTTATTCGTCAAGTTTGTCAGGCACGATAAGCTCTAGGACCAAAGCAGTCTTTGAGAGGAGGACAAGAGAATGAATTTTCTGAAAATTTGTTGCAGAATACCCTGCCTAAAAGTTTAGGATCTACCGTCATCCATTGTTCAGCCGGTGTTGGACGAACAGGTATGATTAAATATATTTTAATTTTCTTTTCATTTGATGAGAATTTGATTATATCTATCCTGACATTAGTTTCAATATAGAACACTTCTAAGTGCATTTATATTATTCCAATTTTATCCAATTTAGCTAATCCAAATAATTCAGCTCGCAAATTTATTTTATGCTGAAATTTTGTCCGTAGACACATCCAACTCAATTGGATTGGACTTGTGTCTTATGGACTTGGAAAGTAAGATCATTGAGGGTTTCTGCCACTTTTGATATCGGAACCCCATTATCTGCCCAGTCGGAGAACTGGAACTGCCTCAGTGTGCGGCACTGTCCATCCTGGGTGTCTGTAATTCGGAATTCCCGAATTGCCAAATTTGGCATATTGTACGCCATCATGGGCCCAACTAGAAATTGCTCCTTTCTTTGTGATCGTTCTGAGTCATTCAAAAGCAAATCTAAGTCATTCAAATTATATTAATAAAACTACAACGAATTTAGCAATCAAACCATAACCCCTCCTATGTTGTGCTTTAAGTCATAATTTATAGCAGAAAACACAATGATCCTGGTTTCGAACGAAACAGGCCATTGCAAAGATAGAATTCATGTTTATGGCCAACTATACAAATAAACGAATAGCATGCTGATGAGAATGCACACCGTGGAAGGCAGATTGTGAAGACGAGAAAGAGTTGTCATTTTGATGTCAGTGAATTGAAGTTAAAAGTACTTTTATTCTGATGCAGCAAGATAAGGCATCTTACAGAGTTTGAGGTTAAAATTACAAAAAAATTACAAGTATCTACTGCATTTTGAAAAGAGGAGGCAATCCACACTCGACCTCTATCACAAATAAGGCCATTTATCATTTAATCATAAATTATCGATTTATTAAATTGTTCAATGGGAAGAACAAAAAATGGCAGTGAACGGCAATAATATTTGAAAATTCACATTTCAATTTTTCTTCTAACAGTATTCTCAGAAATAAATGAATTTCTAGATGTTCATTAAGTTGGTGTCAAGTAGACGCTCTGTAGTGATTTGATGAAACAATTCAGTTGAATTACCCCCATTTAGTTGATGTGTGGCCAGCGGAACTTTGGAGAAGGAACCTTTGCCAAGAACTTCATGAAGAGTATATCCCCAACATTCGAATTGCTCTCCAAGGATGCTGCTAGCTAATCCACTTGGTACAGGGGAGGAATTTTTTGAGTCATGGCGAAGTTGACTTTCCTTAAGCACATAGTCATATGGGGCGTTTAGTCAGCTCCAGCAGTATTGCGCATCCGCCACAAGATATTTCACTTGTTGTTTCAACCTGTGTCTGAAAGCAGTAAAATCCTTAATAAGCACGTGAAATGATAATGTTTTGGAGGTTAACGAATTCCCCATTTAAAGGACAACACTTGGGCGCCTAAATAATATTGAGGAGTTTTGCAGTAAATATGTCGGCTTTTATCTCCACTAACCACTTCTCCTCCTCAACCACACCTAGCTAATGAACTTATGACCTTTGGCTAATATAACAAAAAGATTAAAGAATATGCAAGTCCCTCAGCAATTTTTGATGGGATCCCGTCAAACCATTTTGTAACTAAGGTAAGAAAGGAAGTAATATACGATTCCTGTTATTCGGCACTCTCCATGATCACAAAGTCCCTATTAAATACGGCACTTTACTTTATTTAGACAGGTTAATTGATATCATGCAACAATTAAACAAATGTACAAAATGAATGTGCCCACACACACAAGAAGTCAAACGTTGGAAAGTGGAAGATTGGGATAGAAAAATGGTGAAGCATATCCATTTAGTAGAAGGCCATAACCTGACACTGAGGACTTCTTCATTCCCAAATTCAAATCTACCTCATCTCCCCCTACTTCCTTGACCTCTATTGAACTAGTCCCGTACTGTGCCGTATATATGTATACATATATACATGATGCAGCTCAAAAGAGTCCCTCTTCAGAGCTAATCGTCTGAAAAACGTCAAAAACAGAACTTGAAAGAAGAAAATGAGATGACGAAACTCGTTACATTTAGGTCTTTTCAACCAATGCGGAATTGGTGGTCTAATCCTTTCCTATCCATTTCAAATTCAACATGCACACTAGTACCAATTTACCTGTTTTCAATCAAATTTGCCTAATGGTAATGTTCAAAATCCAATTGCTTGAAGTTTCCCAAAAAACCTCCATTGTTGGAAGAAAAATGTGTACACATGTGTGCCACAGTGATTTCTGTATCCCTTAAACAAAAAAGTTGTAAAAAAAAGAAACAATCAGCGAAAAGGAGATAAGTACGAAATATATTAGACAGAGGAATCGTCTAGATGGATAAATTAAGAGGTCAAAGTGCACTTGTAGTTTATGCCGCATTAAGCTTTCAACAATTCGATCCATCCATGTACTATATGTAACAGCAATTTCGTTCCACCCTGGCGTAAATCCAAAATTACACTAACTCATTTAAAATGAGAGTACTTTGAAAAACCACCCCTCGATCGTGATCAATTTACTTACGATGTACACCTTCTACTGCTGACAAACAACTTAGAAATGCTTCGCAAAATGCTCAACCAAGAGGGTACAAATGATGAGTCCACATGTAGAACTTTTTAAACTTTTTTCAACTATCAACGACTGCGATATATCCTGTTCGTTATCTTTTGGCCATATTTATTTCAAAGCCCTTCTGACCAAAGTATACCAATATAAAAGCCAAAACTTCAAAACCGGTACTAATATTTAAAAGTTGAGAAAGGAAATGGTCCCTTAAAGTCTTTCAACACCTTTTCTTCATCATAAGACGCCTACACACTGCCTTAACTATTAACCATCTACACACACCTAAACGAATCACTACTCACAACACGTATTACACCACCAATGGACACCCATCCATTTCCATTGCAACGTCAATTCCATCCGACCTCACCTCATCGCAAAGAACTCATTTCCCTCATTACTTTAAGTCCAAACATGCCCACTTTCGCTCAACATTTTCCGCATATTTCACCTTCCACACTCACCTAAACTAATCAGGGATTATTGTTTACCCCTCCTCCTCAGTCATCTCATCTTTGTGCCCTCCACATACTTTATATTCAATGGCTCCTCCAATCCGCCAGCCAACCAGTCCCCTACAAGTTCTCTTCAATAATCACATTTAGAAATACAAACACTCCCAAGACTCCATTTAATCCATAAAATAGTTTCTTTTAGAACAAGGCAAAATGCACGACATATTTACTGTCACGGATAAAAGCGGCATGAACAAAAGAACCTTCGATCGAAATCCAAATCCAAATCAAAGATTATTTCCTTCAGGGTTTGGGTCTAATTTCCCCACCAAACATATAGTTTGGGGGTCAGATTTTGCAACACTTCGAGCAACTTCGCCAATGCCACATACAACTAGACAACACATAATAAAGAAAGGGACACCAACTCACCTCACCATCCACTTCTTCTCCCCAAAACGCAACCAACTAGTTCATAGATTCCCTCCAATGTGTGCAATTACACGCCCTGTCAACAAAGCGAAAGCAAAGGTAGACCACAAACGCAATAAGTCCATCCAATGAATGTTACGTGAGGTCCAAAACGTAAAATTCTGAATTAGGCAACCATTTAGACACAATCAACTCAATTCTTCATGATAGGTAATCCGCTTCGTGTATCCCTGAGAGCATTCAGACGGAAAGCCCACTAAACATCCAAAGACACCGAATACTGTAAAACATCATTCTTTTCACCTCTTCGTGCCTGCTTATTGCTGCATTAAATGAACAATTTTCATTCAACAGAGTCCTGCAACTCCAATGTATTTTTGGCAGTTTGATAAAAGTTGCGACAGGCACTTCTTCTCCTTCTCCTTCTTCATCATCTTTTTTGGGCAACACGAATTGCCACTCACATTCTTGGAAATGATGTAAACACAATCTCAACACAAATTCCTCCGTCGTCGATGAAAAGATCATACAACAGTGCGGCCTTTTGCAAGGAAACCAATTTCAGGAATAAGAGTAATAAGAGTTGCTCCACAATAGAAATCCCTTTACAATCCGAACGACAGATGAGAAAAGCACACCTTCATCTGTATGGGGATTTGAGTGAGCTTTTCGGCTCTGGAAAGCAATCAATTTGATTCGACAATAAGTTTTACTTATTTAACAAAACATTAACTCGAATTTCATAACCAACAATGCTTTCTCTTTTTGATATCAAATTATGGACACAGAAGTTAATAAAACCACAACTGGCAGATCCTTCTAGTCAGTTAAGCCATCACGATGATAGAGGTAATTATTATTTTAATTGTAGCAAATTCAAACACGCAAACATCTCCAACACCCCGATTACCGCAAGTTATAGAAAATGGGTCACCAAATACAACTCTGCTGAAATTTTTATTTTCTGCTGAAATTTTGTCGCGTTTCCTTTATTTCTGAACGAATTTGGTTATTAGGATAGGCTACCCCACTTGTGAGGGTCAATGACACTATTAATCTCTCTATGTTAGAATACGCTGTTCTAAAAGAGCTTTGGAGCTATCAAGTCCGATTATGTCCAACGTCTTGACAATTTCCATGGCCGTATATTTCCTAGTACGCTTTCATTTTACCCTTCATATATTGTGGATGAGGGTGGATTAATGCTAGAATACACTCGATTACACTCGAGAGCAATAATAGTAGAAGTATTGAATTATAATACGTCGCCTCATCAAGACTGCTCGTCAAATTAGTCCCCTCATTCCATGTGAGGAATCATACGCATATACATACATTTAGTAATTCTGAACGGAACGAACTCCTGCTCTAATAAAAAATAGGTGGCGCTGGCCAATATGCGGCGTACCGGCGATACAGACAAAAAGAGAAACCATCCGGTCTTCATATTTTAATTCTAAATGCTGGATTTTATTCATTATTTTAATGGGATCATTAATCCTGTTTTGTTTGTACCTATTAACTAAATGGACAAATATAATAATAATAATTTTATAATAATTGGCTTACAACATCATTCAAATTCTTCAGAAGAGTACAAAATGAATCCAGAATTTGCTCTCCTCAACTGACAATTGTACCTCCTCATAAACTTAAGTTACAAGGTAACTATAATTGAAGCGGAAAGTACAGAGTTTGGCTTTATGTGTTCACTCTGCGAAAGAGCCAAAACAGAAAGGATTTGCAACATTTAGTAGAGTCTTGAAGAACAGTTGATATTTTCTACAAGAATACTGTCGACCGATTTAGTCATCTTTCCTTAGTTATGAGCTAACAGTGGATGAGTGTATGCTCCATTCCATACGTCGTATCTGTGAATGTGCGTGTGTGGGTTCATGCAATGCACAATAAGCGTAGGTCATACGTGTACTGAGACTTCCACTACAACTGCGTTGGTATGATCTCGAGTGTGTTCACCCTAAGAAAGAGCCAAAACATTTTTGCACTCTTACGAAGAATCTTCACGACCCACCGAATGATTTAGTGAAAAATTAGCTCTACCATTGTTCTTCTCGGTGTATTCACACATATTTTAAATGGAATGATGTGAAAAGACCAATTATTATAAAATTTGTATTTCAAATACAAGGTGATAAAAAATTTCGTGATAAAAATAATTAAGAAAGCTGTTAATACAACCACAATTATGTTCAAAGGACAGGTGTAATATGTTGAACTTTTTGAAAGACCTCTGGCTTCATTCTTCTTTTTGGCTCGCCGGTTTTGGAACCAGCGTCTAACCTACATGTTGGAAAGTAAATTACGGTAAAACCAGAAATGAAACACACCTACAGTGAGGAGGGTTCACGATGGTATAATTATTTACTGTTACCGTATTTCTTGAGGTTCCATTAATCAGCATGCCATTGTGCTGCATCGCCGGCCTATTATCTTGTGAAGTGCTAAATTGTTCGTAGAGTGAATCAGAAACCATTTTAGGTTTTAATATTTTACGCAATAAACTAAAGTACTCCATGCACTCTTCCTCGAATAAAAAAATCTGATGGATTTATTTCATTCGTGGACTACCTTCGCTTCGTTGACATGGCGTGTTATGGCACACATTGGAGGTGGAATTAATTAACTAATTGTTTGGGGAGAAGAAGTGGATGGTGAGGTGAGTTGATGTCCCTTTCTTTATTATGTGTTGTCTAGTTATATGTGGCATTGGCGAAGTTTCTCGAAGTGATGCAAAATCTGAACCCTAAGGATATATTGGGTGTAGGAAAAAATCTTTGCTTTGGATTTCGATCGAAGGTTCTTTTAGTCATACTGCCTTTATCCAAGGCAGTAGGTATGTCGTCCATTTGCCCTTTCTAAAAGGATCTATTTTATGGATCAAATGGATCAATGTTTCCAAATGACATTGAAGAAAGAGAAGGTGCGCCACCAACTGTGCAGAATACCAGCATAGTTGTGCAAAGATCTCCAGGAACACGTATAGTAATCAATAATAATAACTATTGGAACGCCCCTTCCGATGCTCCGTCAAGCCGTCCCTGTAGGTGTTTCATTTCTGTTTACCGTACCTTCTAATATTTAATACAATAAAATAAATAACTTCACGTGAACTTCTTCCACTGCGAAATCTAAATTCCATCACAGCACCGATGGATAAACAGGCGAGAGGGAGAATAGTTTTAACGGGGGGTCAACTTACTTCTGGAGCGATGTTTCGACGAAAGCCACTTTCCAACTAGACACTTCATCCAGAACTTTTTGAGGACTTTGTCATTCAACTCATAACCCCTAGCTAAGGCTCGCATGTGACTTAAGAGTTGAGAAGGAGAACGACCTCCGAATTCACCTTGCGAAATAGGTTGATCTAACCGTTTCTCTCGGGTCAACGTTAAACGCCTGATGATCACTTGCTTGAGCCGGTCATAGGAGTTGTTGTTCGGCTGCGTGGATGTTAGTTCTGTAAATTGGCTAACGATGTCGTTGAGAAGGGCGGCAACAGCATGCTGGTACTAAATTTCTCGCTTGGTTACACTTCTTGGTCGGAGGAGTATCATTTGAAATTGCGTATACCAGGAATCTTGGTATTCTAGATCGAAGTCGAGGGGTGAGGGCATGGGAGGGGGCACACAGAAGGAATTCAGCGAATTCAGCTTCTTTAGACATTTTGAAGGAGTAGGAGTGGACGAATGTAGAGTCGAAGAAATGGGGATGGTCCGAGAAGGAGGAGAAGGATCACCAAGTGAGTTGTGCGATCGAAAAAAAGTCAATCGCAGTGCCAGGGAGAAATCGCTTCTCTACTGAGTGGATAAAGTCAGCCTTAGGCGATCACGTCAGGGTCACAAATTGATAGCAGATATAGCTATCCTTTTAAGCCTCTGACAGATCTTCCTAGTCAGTAAGGCCATCACGATGATAGAGAGAAGGAAGACGTGTTGCAAGCAAAACGCATATTGCAAATTATGCAATAAACAAACAGGATTAGTAATGAAATAATTCTAAAAAAACTTTGAGTGAACATTAATAGCGAAATATCCGAGCACTGCGCTGCACGTACGGCCGCACACTCCAAAATGTTCGGTGGTGCACTTTATCGTGTGCGGATTGCGTATGCCACTGGTTTCGGACATTGTAAATTGTGTTAATTTCAACCTCGGCTATGGTTAGCAGTGTGTAAATGTTTAGGATTAGGATTAGGTTTCATAGCCCTCAACCGAACTAAATATCTTATCAAGAATAAGGGGTAGCAAACGTCTTTATTGAGAGGAGATCTAGATTGAGTGAAGAGCACGGCTTCGTTGGACGATGAGAGATGGAAAGGATGGAAAAGATGAAGGAGGTGTAGGAGAAGGAATGTGTGGAAGTAGAGAAGTCAGTACTGAGAGAGGAAAATCTTGAATTTTATAAGGAACGTGTAACTCGAGGTGATTCATACATTGACAATATGAAAAATTTAGGAGCCAGTGTGAGGTCATTTATTAGGCAGAGGGATGTAAATTTATTGAATTAACATATTTTTGAAAGCGGGATGAACCGAATGGTCCAAATGCTTCACTCCGGAGAAACAAATGCCCATTTTTATGTCAATCTATTTGTGTAGTTAATCCGTTAAAACTCAAATTTGGTGAAAGTTTAGTTTACTTCCACCTCGATTTATTACTCAATCGCTCAAAAGATGAAAGTATGAGTTTGATCTTGTTCACTAGCTTTAGAAATTAATAATTCATCAGGACTTGAATGGGCGAAGTCTCTCTATTCACATATTTTTCCTATTAAATTCTTCATTTTCTTGAAATATTCACAAAAATTAGGAATATTTTGTGATGATATTCAAACAGAATCAGGTTGCCTCATTTTTCATAGTTGGACATTGCCAATTCACATTTATTACTAAGCCAAACAGATCATTAAAAGTCAAAATGCATAAATCGAAATTCAGTAGAGGCATATATAGTAATCAATATGCCGAGATTATGCGTGGAGAAATGAGTGCAATAGAAAGAGATGCTTGGGGCAAAATATTTTCCAATTACACTTGAAATAACCCTACTCGCAGATGAATTCGCTTCAATTAATTTTACACGGGGAAAAATCAATCTATGGGGTGCAAAACGTGATCTTGGCTGAACGTGGAAATCTCATGCGCACTAAAGCATTCTGGAATGAGTGTGTGTGGTCGTGAGTGTAGAGACGTCTCTCAGCTAGTCAGCACAGCCAAAATGGGATATGATGACTAAGCTCCGTGTCATTAATACACACCCCAAATATACTTCCGTTTCTTCCACAGTCTTGAGAGGATCTTGATTATAGAGATTAATGAGGAGAAGTCAAGGCTATCTATGCGACTATTAATAACACTGTGTCTAGTTGAGACTATCTCGGCAGATTAGCCTTGAAGGCTCTGATTCGAAAATCGTATTATCTTCTGGTTTCTCATAGGCAAGGATGTTTCCATTTCTTAGCATTAATGCGAGCACCTATCTCATAAACGTGTATTAATCCTTCTCAGGTAGACAATGGTTGAGATTTGCAATTTGCACATCCGAATATAGGTTTTGGAGAGTCACCGCTGTTCTTACGTGATTTGGTAGGTTCATAAATGGAACATCTTAAATGACTGGAATTCTCTCCATTCGACATATATGGATTTCTAAAATAATATCGGATTTTTGCAAATGGGAACCCTATATATTATTTCCCCCCCCCCCCCCCCCAAGTTATGAGTATATTGATGTATAAAATGGTCAAAATTAACATTCAGAATTGCATTTACTATTTAAAGTTCAATGAACTCTGTCCTTCAGTCGGGTCGAATTTTAATGTAAAACTACACTGCTAGCTTTTGAGTTTTGCTTTCATCAAGAATTTCTGTGCTCCACATTTCAAACGAACGCTTTTACCCACAGCAAAATAGCTTCTACTAAAAGGAAGCATTCGAATATGAGAATAGTAGAATAATCTCATTAAAGGTGAATGTAATGTCTCATGGTTTAAAATCAAATTTACGGAACGCCATGATTCAGTCTTATCTACTGCTCAACTTATTGTGAGTTCCATTGATCTCCTAACTTAGCCTTTTAACGCCATTAGGACCGTACGGTCCACTTTTAAAACAAACGTACCACTGGTTCAGGCAACGCTAGTGCGTTTGCCATTTCACTGCATTGATTTGAGGTGACATAATTGTTTTCAAAAAACTTTCCTCTAAATAAGATAACTGGGAGGCTGTAAATACTGTTCGCGACCTCTTCGGTGCTGGTGCGGGAATTTAGAATTTTTAGTAGAAGAAGTGCGCATGAAGCACTTTAATTTATTGCATAAAATATTAAAGAGTACGATAAAATAGATGATGAATTACATGAAGTTTAACCAGAAATGAAACACACTTACAGTGAGGAGGTTCTATATTTGAATAATTGTTCACGGTTAGGTTGTTTATCGATCCTGCGTTAATCACTGTGCTATTCATAGTGGCTATTTTCGGATTAGATGTGAAAAAACCATTGCGGTCGTAGGACCGATAAACAACCTAACCGTGAACAATTATTCAAATAGCCTTCCACTTCTTCCACTAAAAATTATAAATTCCCGCACCAGCACAAACGGGCAGAGCGAAAAGGTCGCGAAAAGTATTTACAGCCTCCCAGTTATCTTATTTAGAGGAAAGGTTTTTTGGAAACAATTATGTCACCTCAACTCAATGCAGTGAAATGGCAAACGCACTAGCGTTGCCTGAACCGGTGGTACGTTTTTTTCCCACCTCTTACTACTTACAGTCAATTCAATGTTGCCAGTAAAAGCCTTACTTTTCAACATGTAGGTTAGACGCTGGTTCCAAAACCGGCGAGCCAAAAAGAAAAATGAAGCCAGAGGTCTTTCAAAAAGTTCAACATATTACACCTGTCGTTTGAACATAATTGTGGTTGTATTAATAGCTTTCTTAATTATTTTTATCACGAAATTTTCTATCACCTTGTATTTAAAATACAAATTTTATAATAATTGGTCTTTTCACATCATTCCATTTAAAATGTGTGTGAATACACTGAGAAGAACAATGGTAGAGCTAATTTTTCACTGAGTCATTGTGTGGGTTGTGAGGATTCTTCAGAAGAGTACAAAAATGAATCCAGAATTTGCTCGCCTCAAATGACATTAGTACCTCCTCATAACCTTAAGTTACCAGGTGGTTATAATTGAAGCGGAAGGTACAGAGTTTGGCTTTATGCGTTTACTCTGCGAAAGAGCCAAAACAGAAAGGATTTGCAACATTTAGTAGAGTCTTGAAGAACAGTTGATATTTTCTACAAGAATACTGTCGACTGATTTCGTGATCTTCCTTTAGTTAGGAGCTAACAGTGGTCTAGTGGGTGAGTGTATGCTTCATTCCTCACATCGTATCCGTGAATGTGCGTGTGTGTGTGGGTTCATGCAATGCAAGATAAGCGTAGGTCACACGTGTACTTAGACTTCCACTATAACTGCGTTGGTATGATCTCGAGTGTGAGCGAGCGCGAGGAGTGCCACAGTACCTGTATGGAAGACCTGACCTCAGATCAGTCGTGAGTGCCCGCTGTACTTAAGCATGTTAATAAGCGGAGGAAAAGAAACTAACCAGTGGTGACTACGGGTCCTAGGTGGAGAAGAAGAAGTGAATTTACATAAAGTGTGATGCGATGACGACATATTGTCATTTTTGTACTCACAACACTTCGGGAACAACGTAGAAGCGACCAATAAGACGACAAATTGAACGCGTTTCGACTGACTTAGATCTGCTTCCATAGGAAAACTTGTAATTGAGCTCATTTTCATAACTCCACCTTCTTGAATGGAGCAGTTGCTGATGTGTCAAACACCTCTTCTTTTCTTCTTCCGACTTCTTCATTGCCCCTATTCTTGTGTTCGCCCCAGTCGAAAGAATTTTTTTCTTCCGATTTGGGAAGGGTTTTTAAATCCTAAGCTCACTAAGATCACTAATTTCAACTCATTCCAATCCACAAGAGCAGGCCCACTTCGGCTTTCATGATTGAGACTTCAATAAATACATTGATGATACAGGAATTTATTGAAATAAGTCTTTGCCAATTTCTTATTCAATAGTCTGCAGCTTCGAAAACCTAGGAATATTAAGACCATTGCTACCAACACCACAGCGGCCACTGTTAATTTGACAGGAATTTACAGTGGTTTGCCATATCCATTTAAAACATCATTGATTTTGCCAATTCTAATACGGAAAAAATATAAAAGTATTTCCATCCACAAAATATATAAGAAAACAAAATATCAAGTTTTTTTCCTAATGGATCCCGAAAATACTTCAAAGAATTGAATTTTAACAAACATGAAAAGCAACGCTCCCGTAGAATCAAACACCTCAATCACTGCGTGAAAAGAATAATTATTTTTTACTAGTTATTAGGAAGTCGTTACATTTTATTCAAATGTTAACGGTACAATGGCCCATTAAGATTGTTTACATCTATTCAAGTGATTTACATTGAGCGTGGCACTACTTTGAAAGGAAGATTTTGGCATTTGGTATGAAATTGTCAATACATCATTGACGAAATAGACCCACCATTGTTACATAAACTGCTGAGCAACATCAAAATGCGTCTGTCTAAAATTGGCCAAGTATTCGAAATTATCGAAAAGAAAAACGAATTTTTTATAAATGAAGGTTTATTTAATGCGCCTTTAAAATTAAGTAAGGTTTAATATTTCGAACAAGTGGTAAATATTTGCCTTTAGCGTGCCAAGCGTATTATTTCTTTTAACGCCTTTCCTGTTGTATTCAGTGTTTGTTTAAGGAACTGTTTCATTTCGCAGTCATCTCAGAGTGAAAATGGGATGAGTTGCCAAGCGTATGGAGGTACGCTAAGTCACAGTGACTCTGGGATTCTTTCTAATCTGGCTTCTTGTAACTGTAAGTGGGCACAACAATTTCTCACCTCTTCAGCTTGTCACCAATTTTATACTCATTTGTTCGAACCCCAGGTATTTTGAAGATTAAAAAGAGTCAATTCGTGTTAACTTAATAAATGGAATTTAAGTATGCGGTATCGCAATCGGATAACTAAGAAACTCGAAATGCCCATTCCTCCCCCCCCCCCCCAAAGGTCAAAATCTATGAGCTGTTTACCCTCACATACATATCTTAAATTAAACAAGTAAAGTTACAGTTTTCATATACTTACAGAAACTTTACGTAAATGTTGCAGGCGTCCAAAATGGAAGAATATGCAAAAAATCAGAGATACGCAATCCGCCACAAATGAATATTGAACTAACGTTTCTTAAACAAATATTCGGCATTTATATTAATTATTCTTTGTTTCCTAATATTATATGAATGGTGCAATAGCTCGTTCAAGTTCCACTTGATCAGAGCGTAAACTGAAAGACTGGACAGCACAAACCCGAAAGCGCGCTATTAGGACACGAAGGGCAATAGTTTCACCATGACTTTTATAAACATATTTAATTTTTTTTATTTTCTACAAATTAGTTCATTGACGCTTATCCTTTTTCAAATGCAATTTTAATGTTATTATTATAAATACATCCGTGCTTCGGCAGATATGGCATATGTGCAATATTGAATAATAATGAATGATTCGACAGACCTTTGATTTAGCAAGAATTGAATTATTTGCAATTTACTGGTTTCATTTATGAAGTAGGTGTTTGTTATAGTGTTTGCAAATGTTATTTTAAACGGACTTTTTCCAATTGACCATTGGATGGAGAAGGCGGTATTTTCTTCCTTTTTTTCTTTTGTGGGATTAATTTCGGTTATTTGTGGTTTTACTAACTTCTGTGTCCATAATTTGATAGTAAAAAGAGAAAGCATTGTTGCTTATGAAATTCCAGTTAACGTTTTGTTAAATGAGTACATTTGTTGTCGAATCAAGTTCATTGCTTCCCAGAGTCGAATAGCTCACTCAAATTCCCAGGCAGATGAAGGTGTGCTTTTCTCATCTGTCGTTCGGATTGCAAAGGGATTTCTATTGTGGAGTAACTCTTATTACTCGTATTCCTGAAATTGGTTTCCTTGCAAAAGGCCGCACTGTTGTATGATCTTTTCATCGACGACGGAGGAATTTGTGTTGAGATTGTGTTTACATCATTTCCAAGAATTTGAGTGGCAATTCGTGTTGCCCAAAAAAGATGATGAAGAAGGAGAAGGAGAAGAAGTGCCTGTCGCAACTTTTATCAAACTGCCAAAAATACATTGGAGTTGCAGGACTCTGTTGAATGAAAATTGTTCATTTAATGCAGCAATAAGCAGGCACGAAGAGGTGAAAAGAATGATGTTTTACAGTATTCGGTGTCTTTGGATGTTTAGTGGGCTTTCCGTCTGAATGCTCTCAGGGATACACGAAGCGGATTACCTATCATGAAGAATTGAGTTGATTGTGTCTAAATGGTTGCCTAATTCAGAATTTTACGTTTTGGACCTCACGTAACATTCATTGGATGGACTTATTGCGTTTGTGGTCTACCTTTGCTTTCGCTTTGTTGACAGGGCGTGTAATTGCACACATTGGAGGGAATCTATGAACTAGTTGGTTGCGTTTTGGGGAGAAGAAGTGGATGGTGAGGTGAGTTGGTGTCCCTTTCTTTATTATGTGTTGTCTAGTTGTATGTGGCATTGGCGAAGTTGCTCGAAGTGTTGCAAAATCTGACCCCCAAACTATATGTTTGGTGGGGAAATTAGACCCAAACCCTGAAGGAAATAATCTTTGATTTGGATTTGGATTTCGATCGAAGGTTCTTTTGTTCATGCCGCTTTTATCCGTGACAGTAAATATGTCGTGCATTTTGCCTTGTTCTAAAAGAAACTATTTTATGGATTAAATGGAGTCTTGGGAGTGTTTGTATTTCTAAATGTGATTATTGAAGAGAACTTGTAGGGGACTGGTTGGCTGGCGGATTGGAGGAGCCATTGAATATAAAGTATGTGGAGGACACAAAGATGAGATGACTGAGGAGGAGGGGTAAACAATAATCCCTGATTAGTTTAGGTGAGTGTGGAAGGTGAAATATGCGGAAAGGGTTAAGCAAAAGTGGGCAGAAGACGTGTTGTCAGAAGAAGGTCCCCATTCCCTCGTATCGCATTCGTTCCAGGAGGATGCTGAGGGCTATGAAGATGCTTCTACGACCAGCACTGGCGCTGAAATGTCATAGAAATCGTTTTGTAATCGTTGAGAAATTCGTTCATCGGTTATTTATGGGTCAGATCACCATTACAAGAGTTATCTATATCAGTTCATTTTCTTCTCAGGCAAGAAGTAAATTTGGGAGGAACCAGTTAATTAAGAGAATTAGAACCCCTCGTTATAAATCTAGGACAGAGAACAAAACACGTTCGAATTAATCTTACTTCTTTATATTATTTCGTGAAAAATAGAAAAGATCTAAAAAATAATTGGTTCAGTGGAACAACAATTGTTTGCTATTTGCTCGTTTTCGACTTGGTGACTTGGTGCTCGCATCTTTCAATGTAAATAATTCTTCACAATCATGCGTCCTATCGTCAATTGTAAATCAGCTCCAAATGTGGCTGCGAGGAGGTTGTTGATATTGGCATTCAAAAGTCACACATTCGAGTACTTGTCCCAATTCTTATCTCTAATCCTGCAAATCTCTACTTTTGACGACACTAATTAAATGCGTAAAAACCGCCTCTACTGTACATATTACGAAATTTGCGTGCATTCTTACGCAAAGAAGACATTTCTTAAATTCAACTTCAAAATTGCGTTATTCATTCTGCACTTATTAGCAGAACAAATGTATAAACCTTGTCAAAAACGAGTTTATTTTACAATTGATGTGCCTATTTTATACTGAATTTCTATTTTCTGTTAAGTTGTATCCTAGCAACCTTTGGGCAATATAATAAAATGTATTCATTTCGTCTCTACTCTTTGCAGAACCCTTTTAACTTCTAAATATCAACGACATGAACAGTAATTTACATCCCGTCTAGACACTTTCTTCTGCAATTAAACTTATCAGGAAGTGACAAGTGTGACAGCAAATAAACAGGAGGAGACATAAACTCAATTCCCGATAGTCTACTTACAGTTTAGTTCTTGAAACATGATCTTCATTGGAATTAGACCCCTTAGCTATCTCAAAATAAATAAATAAGTAAGAAGATGCAATCTGTCAGGAGGAGCCGCAATATTGCTTATCGATTTTTTCTTCTCGCAGTGATCTCATGAATGCCTCTGGAGACTACAGCGTCGAACTTCTTATGATCCATAGCTGACTAAATGGATGGAAAAGCGGAAGGGTGAAGGAGAAATGCACACGAACAGGCTCCTAGTGATAGAAAAGAGTGCGTGCAAAGCATGCAGTCAGAGGGTCCTATGACAATTGGACTGATTATACTGCATGTATCCACTCCAGGCTTGGTGACCTAGATGTGGTAGCACAAATCAATAGTTAATCCAATTTGAGAGCGGGATGAAGTACCAGTCGTGTGGATCCAACGAAATACTAGATGTGGCAACTGTAAACTGATGTCATTCGCCACATATTCAGTGATTGTCTGTTTGATTGATTGAGTGATTCATTGCTTCGTTGTCACCATGTCATTCAAATCACAATTCCCACTTGGACGAATGAAAGTCATTCTCTTTTCATTAATCTCTTCTCATCATCCTTTAAACAAATTGTGACTGCATGCATCCGGCACATTGGCCTGGTTTGTCACCAGATTGGTGGAAAGAAAGTGGTTCCGAAAGTGAGGAGAGGTTTTTGGGTAATGATATATATGGCTGTTGTTCGTAAGTAAATACTCAGTAATGTGAAGTCAAGGATTTTTCATTATTCACCGTGTCACCGTTCTACAGGCTTTGCCATTCGCAAGAATTTCACGTACTCAATGTTGTTTGCTTCTATTCTGATGATTTATTCTTAGCTTAAGTCATCATGGCCAGCATATGATTATTCCTCCATATTTTGAATTTATTTTATTGTATAAAATATTACAAATTGCAGTAAACTCAATAAATGTATCCTACATCATACCTTCTCTTTCCTCTATATCGGGCGATTTTCCATAAATCAATCAATAACTCCAATTGCTCGATTGGCAGCGAGTGAACATTTAGATTTATTCATCCACTGTTACCATATAAGTAAATGTGATTTTATTTTATCACTATCCATTTTTCAGTTTGGAATAAACCTGCGTAATAAGTCTCTTGAAAGCAGATTAAAATCACGTTTTTTAATAGGTGGAGAAAAGAAGAACTTGAAAGATTTATTGCTAATCATCATATCGACCATTTTTAAGTGACAAGAGGGGGTAATGCGTTGCTCGTATTCAATTTAATTATTCTCGAAAAATCTTCCGAGGGCTTTTGCACCCGAAAGCTATAACGGCAACCAATTAACTTGGGTTGAAGACAGATATAATGGGGATGCACTTATGAGGAATTCTTATTCTACCACGCTTTCTGTTGGCCCGCATTTGCTGTGGGTAATCCAGCTATCTGTGCCAACAGTGTGTCCACCGATGTGGGTGCAGTGGCGTGGTACCGAGATCAACAACGGTGTGGCAACACTGGGCTACTGTCGAGTGTCGCATCGTGTGCGAATGTATGCATGCTACTATCAATGCTAAACTCGTAATATTCGGTTGACCTACACCCGTCCATCGGACTATCACCTTTTCAGGTGGTCCAAGGGAAAACCATATCGATTTGCTGCTAAAGCGGAAAACCACTCGAGTTGGGGTTTTAGTTAAGAAAAACGGCCGGTTTTTGAATAGTGGGAAGCCGGACTAAATATGCTATACGAAAGTCGTGCAAATGATGGGCCATTTTTGAAGGTTAAAAGGTGTTATAGTGTTTCACATAGTACCCTAAAAATAAGAAACAATTTAATTCCATTTCAAAAATTGGCGATTTATAATTAGTCTTGCTAATAAAATCAGCTGTATACCTGAATATCTGTTTTTAAATAAGAATTTCCTGAGTTACTTACTTATTCACTTGCGATACTGCATTCTTAAATTCCATTTATTGAGTTCACACGAATTGACTCTTTTTAATCTTCAAAATACCCGGGGTTCGAACAAATGAGTATAAAATTGGTGACAAGCTGAAGAGGTGAGAAATTGTAGTGCCCACTTACAGTTACAAGAAGCCAGATTAGAAAGAATCCCAGAGTCACTGTGACTTAGCCTACCTCCATATGCTTGGCAACTCATCCCATATTCACTCTGAGATGACTGCAAAATGAAACAGGTCCTCAAACAAACACTGGATACAACAGGAAAGGCGTTAAAAGAAATAATACGCTTGGCACGTTAAAGGCAAAGACTTATCACTTGTTCAAAGTTTTAAACCTTACTTGATTTTAAAGGCGTAATAAAAAACACATTGTCTATATCAATGTCTATCAATTCTGCAAATCGACAGGTTTTTCAGGGGTGAAATAACTATCAGATTGCTGAAATGGCAAATCAAAAGAAATCGAAATCACAAGACTCGAACTAATTACTTTCTGCTTATTTGAAATAAATCGGCCACCAATTTTATGCAAATTCACTCATGTCTAGAAAGGGATATGGAGGATGATTAAATGGCAATCCCTCGGAGCTTAATGCAACTTAAACTTATTAATAATTGATTCAGATGACATTTCGTTGGCGTTAGAAGTTACGTGGTGGGAGTTATCGCCCCTGTTGATCTATACACAAATTTCCAAGTTTCTGGAATTTTCTCAATTTCGAAATTTAATAGCAGGGCATTGTAGTTAAAAAAATGGAATTTCTCAGAAGCTTTTTCAACCAAGTGATTAGAATTGAGCAATTAACTAGTCAATTTGCAATAAGTGGGCAATCATGTTGAAAAATTAGCACCTCTTTGATTAGTAGACACCTCTCAAACAACTAATAATGGTCATTGCAGGGTCAGCGTAGCCAAAACAGTATTTAATGACTAAGTTCTGTGCCACTTTCCATTATAGAGAGAGGACCTATCATAGAATATGCTATCAAAATCGGAAGCGGCAGCGCCAGCAGCAGTTGGGGCAGCGACATAGCAGCGACACTCGCAAGCAATTTCGTACATCTCCTCATGTAGCTTCTTCTCATTCTCCCTTCTTCCCTTTCCTCTTACTTCGTCGGTGTAGTAGAGCTCCAAAGCCCTACCACCTGGTCTTTCGGACCTTAGCACACTTGCTTCCTCCTCCTCCTCCTCCTCCTCCACCATCCCCTCTTCTTAGTATCGACAGTTCCTAGCATTCGTAACTATACTTACACCAAACACACCATCAATTCTAGTAGAAAAGAGGAGATTTGAAGTCATAAAAACACCAAAGGCGAAATCTACCAAAAGCATTTTAGAGGAATAAACAACAGCCATCCAGAGCGCAATAACTCTCTAACAATGCGCGCTTTAATATCAAATTTGACAAATTAGCATGCCCACACCAACGTCATCACTGCGCTTTTGAGTTAATGCATATCGCATAGAAAAAGAGAAACTTTCATTGCTTCACCAACAACACTAAGCAACCTAATTGACCGTTAGAAGAAACAAGTTCTTCTTCGAGAATCTTCGCCAATGAATGAGGTCTAATAGTAGACTAGACTGAAATTCCACTTCTTAAATCTTTTCCATTACTGACGTACTTATTCATCTATTAACACGTGTTACGCCACCAATGTACACCCATCCATTTCCATTGCAACGCCATTTGCACCTAACACACTTCATCGCCAAGTACTCATTTCCCTCATTATTTTAAGTCTAAACATGCCCACCTTCCCCCAACCCTTTCCGCATATTTCACCTTCCACACTCACCCAAACTAATCAGGGATTATTGTTTACCCCTCCTCCTCAGTCATCTCATCTTTGTGCCCTCCACATACTTCATATTTAATGGCTCCTCCAATCCGCCAGCCAACCAGTCCCCTACAAGTTCTCTTCAATAATCACATTTAGAAATACAAACACTCCCAAGACTCCATTTAATCCATAAAATAGTTTCTTTTAGAACAAGGCAAAATGCACGACATATTTACTGTCACGGATAAAGGCAGCATGACTAAAAGAACCTTCGATCGAAATCCAAATCAAAGATTATTTCCTCCACCCAATATATCGTTAGGGAACAGATTTTACATCAATTCGAGAAACTTCGCCAATGCCACAATAAATAAAAAAGAAAAAGACGCCAACTCACCTCACCATCCACTTCTTCTTCTCCCCAAACAATTAGTTAATTAAGTCCACCTCCAATGTGTGCGATAACACGCCATGTCAACGAAGCGAAGGTAGTCCACGAACGAAATAAATCCATCCAATACATGTTACGTGAGGTCCAAAACGTAAAATTCTGAATTAGGCAACCATTTAGACACAATCAACTCAATTCTTCATGATAGGTAATCCGCTTCGTGCATCATTGAGATCATCCAGACGAAAAGCCCACTAAACATCCAAAGACTCCGCATACTGTAACACATCATTCTTTTCACCTCTTCGTGCCTGCTTATTGCTGCATTAAATGAACAATTTTCTTTCAACAAAGTCCTGCAACTCATATATGTTTTTGGCAGTTGGATGAAAGTTGCGACAGGCACTTCTTCTCCTTCTCCTTCTTCATCATCTTCGTTTGGGCAACACAAATTGACACTCGCATTTTTGAAAATGATGTCAACACAATCTCAACACAAATTCCTCCGTCGTCGATGAAAAGATCATACAACAGTGCGGCCTTTTGCAAGGAAACCAATTTCAGGAATAAGAGTAATAAGAGTTACTCCACAATAGAAATCCCTTTACAATCCGAACGACAGATGAGAAAAGCACACCTTCATCTGTATGAGGATTTGAGTGAGCTTTTCGGCTCTGGAAAGCAATCAATTTGATTCGACAACAAGTTTTACTTATTTAACAAAACGTTAACTCGAATTTCATAACCAACAATGCTTTCTCTTTTTGATATCAAATTATGGACACAGAAGTTAATAAAACCACAACTGGCAGATCCTTCTAGTCAGTTAAGCCATCACGATGATAGAGGGTGGATTAATGCTAGAATATACTCGATTACACTCGAGAGCAATAATAGTAAAAATATTGAATTATAATACGTCGCCTCACCAAGACTGCTCGTCAAATTAGTCCCCTCATTCCATGTGAGGAATCATACGCATATACATACATTTAGTAGTTCTGAACGGAACGAACTCCTGCTCTAATAAAAAATAAGTGGCGCTGGCCAATATGCGGCGTACCGGCAATACAGACAAAAAGAGAAACCATCTGGTCTTCATATTTTAATTCTAAATGCTGGATTTTATTCATTATTTTAATGGGATCATTAATCCTGTTTTGTTTGTACCTATTAACTAAATGGACAAATATAATAATAATAATTTTATAATAATTGGCTTACAACATCATTCAAATTCTTCAGAAGAGTACAAAATGAATCCAGAATTTGCTCTCCTCAACTGAAAATTGTACATCCTCTTAATCTCAAGTTAACAGGTGACTATATTTGGCTTTATGTGTTCACTCTGCGAAAGAGCCAAAACAGAAAGGATTTGCAACATTTAGTAGAGTCTTGAAGAACAGTTGATATTTTCTACAAGAATACAGTGCGGCCTTTTGCAAGGAAACCAATTTCAGGAATAAGAGTAATAAGAGTTACTCCCCGATATAAATCCCTTCGCACTACGAACGACAGATGAGATAAGCACACCTTCATCTGCCTGGGAATTTGAGTGAGCTATTCGACTCTGAAAAGCAATGAATTTGATTCGACAACAAAATTTACACATTTAACAAAACGTTAACTCGAGTTTCATAAGCAAAAATGTTCTCTCTTTTTACTATCAAATTATGAACACAGAAGTTAATAAAATTACAACTAACCGAGCCTAACCTCACAAAAGAAATAAGGAAGAAAATACTGCCTTCTCCATCCAATGGTCAATGGTCCGTTCAAAATAACATTTACAAAACACTATAGCAAAAACACCTACTTCATGAATGAAACTGGTAAATCGCAAATAATTCAACTCTTACTAATTAAAAGGTCTGCCAAATCATTCATTATTATTTAATATTGCACATATGCCATATCCGCCGAAGCATGCATGTGTTTACAATAATAACTTATTTAACTTTAATTTAAAAATAATATAAGCGTCAATAAACTAATTTGTAGAAAATAAAAAAATTAAATATGTTTATAAAAGTCATGGTGAAACTGTTGACCTTCGTGTCCTAATAGCGCGCTTTCGGGTTTGTGCTGTTCAGTTTTTCAGTTTTCGCTCTGATCAAGTGGAACTTGAACGAGCTATTGCACCATTCATATAATATTAAGAATATAAATACCGAATCTTTGTTTAAGAAACTTTAGTTCAATATATACTTGTGGCGGACTGTGTATCTCTGCTTTTTTGCATATTCTTCCACTTTGGACGCCTGCAACATTTATGTGGAGTTTCTGTGAGTATGTGAAGACTGTTACCTTATTTGGTTAATTTTAAATATATCCGTGAAGGCAAACGGCTCGTAGATTTTGATTTTTGGGGCGAGGAGTGGAAACAAATATGTTGATCCTATGATTACGGGGTGATAATCATGTTTCCTTCGTACGGATATAATACGGTTATATTAGCTTTTATCAGAATTAAATTTGTCTTCTTTTTCCTTGTGTCCTGTTTGTATAATGTAGGCGGATGCAACTTAAATAATTCCGGACTAAACCTCGCCCAATTTCCCTAGTATGAAATTGGTTTCGAGATTAGCTAAGCTACCCTGATAATCTCGTGGAAACAGGGAAACAGGGCAGAGACAGTGAGATCCAATCTAGAGTACGTCGACAATGCAGCGCGACTCCTTGTTACTGGTTGGCCGAGAGGTCCATGCACAGTTCCTACTGGCCTCACAAAAAGATATTGTTTCCCTCGTAGGCAGGCGGTTTAGATACTAGAGGGAACAGTAATAAATAGACGAAAAATATTGAGATGCTATTTTTTAATAAAAGGGACACAGTTGAACAGGATTTTGTTGTGATCTTAGCGTCCTTCTCCTCATCTTCTATAGACTCCACGTCGATTTGTTCGAACGATTTCCCATCCACTTGAGAGATGGGTTTTAAATGAAAGAGACTGGAGACAAACTCCTCGCAAAAAACACATAGATGGTTCGATTGCACATTAGCCCAATCAATTAGGTGATCGAGTTTCAAAATTTCCGTCTTCCGATAAGCGCCCAAAGTCTTTGATACTGTTAATTAGTCTCCCACTCCCACTATTAACTTAAAGGAATTCAATTCCAATTGTTTTATCTCTCACCCTATGCATATATATGTGCATTTGCTATTCGAGAATGTGTTAATTAATGCAGTAAGATAGTGCAGTTCTTGGGACTTGTACACTACAGTGTCTCGAAAAATAATAATTCTTGAGTTGAACTTGAAGTTGAAGTTGAAAATAATCAATCAACTTTAAATTTCTCCTTCCGGTTAACGCCTCCATCAAATTCGAAGATGAAGGGAGATAGAACGCATATATTTAAAAGGCCAAAATAAAAAGTGCGATCTTATTGATTTTAATTATTGCCGTCATAGGACTTTGTTTTTCTCGGTATATATGGAATTTGAGTAAAATCTGAAGATACTTTAAGTTGCAGATAATCCTCAACTCATTCAGATTTCGAAATCGTCACCTCTAATTTTGTTGGTATTATTCAATGCTTTCATTTCTAAGGTTCCAATTTCAATATTCCACTGGGTTCTGAGTCCTGTTCATCATGCCGTTTCAAAATTGTCATCGACTCTTTGCCAAGAGCTTCTAGTAGATGCTAACAGAGCCCACTAAACCTCGGCACACAACTTTGTGCTCAATTCAAAGTTTATGGAATCAAAGTTACTCGAGAAATGTCTTATAACTTCTCTTCAAACTACTTTCTGTGAGGTCATTCATGAAATTAAACGAGAAGAACATGCTTGAAAGTTCTCTTTTTCGGACTTTCATGAAAATGTCTCTCCTAGAACCATGTATTAATTATAGTAATTTAAGAGCTTCATAAGTATTCCTTGAAAGTCAGCAACAAAGCTTCTTGTAGACAATCTATTCTTAATCAAATTAGCCCTAAACATCTTCACTTAAGATGGGTAACTGAAAATGTTAAAACTATAAAAAGCCCATTTATGCGCAATGTGAAATACGGTAAAATAAGCGTCTCAGATATTAGAAATAATTAGTTCAATTTAGCGATAGAAATGGCAGTTGGCAAAGGAAGATGCAGGCTTTCAACATTGCCTCAACCCAAGACAAAGGAAGATGAGAATTTCCTTCAAGTTGTCTGATAATTCGGTTTTAGTCGGCGATTACTTTCCCCAATTACCATTTTTATAAACAGTCGGGGTTAATTTTCCCTAAGCTTAAAAACATTTCAAATACGTGTGACATTACATGCGAGTGTATATCTCATCTTTGTACTCTTAATGCATTTAGTGTCTGTAAATTGATTCATAAAAAGCATGAAGAATTCTCTTCTTTCCAATTATTGACGTCATATGATTCCGACAAGGGAAGTTAGGGGCACTGAGAATATACAACTGATGAATTCACTGGTATGGTACGGATGCCAAGAAAGTTTGACAAACGAGTTTTGTGAACAGAAACGGAGTAGTATTCTTTCAGCGTGCTTTTTCAAGATGGCAATAACTAAGCAGATCGAGTCTTCTGATCATCTAAATATGGTTTTTATAAAATACGGATGAAGTGAAAGGGAGTAAGGTTTAGAGCTTAACGAATGTGACTTCAAGTGGAGATGAAATATTTTTAGTAATTAATAAAACACTGTAATTTTTTACAATTGGATACAAAGAAGGAACAAAATTAATATTCTTCTGCTTATATTTGTTGAAAATAAATACCTCTTATTTTAGTCATATGGAGAAAATAGGCAAATTTTGACTTGGAAAAAGCTCAAGCATTTGAAAGCATTTAAAAAAGGCATTACTCAAAACCGGACGGTAATTATTGTTTTAATTATAGCAAATTCAAACACACGAACATCTCCAATACCACCCCACCCCCCGCCCCCCACCCCTCCGATTATCGCAAGTTATAGAAAATGGCACACCAAATGCAACTCTACCTCCACCAGGGACCCCTCAAAGACAGGCACCTACACATTCCCCAATTTTCTATGGTGATTGTGTTGCTATACTAGAATATTTAAATTGTAAACTAGTAAAGAAGCTTCTTTTATGCGATCTTTGGCAAACGAGAACGGCTCATATAAAAGGTATTCTTTAATAAGGGGAAAAAATGGCAATTTTTATAAGAAAAAGGAACATAATTAATATTCTTCTGCTTATATATTTTAGTCATATGGGAAATGAAACACACTTCCAGTGAGGAGTGTTCACGATGGTATAATTATTTACTGTTATCGTATTTCTTGAGGTTCCATTAATGAGCATGCCATTGTGCTGCATCGCCGGCCTATTAGCTTGTGAAGTGTCAAATTGTTCGTAGAGTGAATCAGGAACCATTTTGGTTTTAATATTTTATGCAATAAACTAAAGTACTCCATGCACACTTCCTCCAATAAAAAAATCAGAATTCCCCACAGCACAAACGAGCAGACCGACAATGTCGCGGATGTTATTTACTGAACGCCAGCGACTTTATCTGGAGGAGCGGTTTAATGAAGATAACTGTGTGTCACCACAGTTCAATGATGCGAATAAAAGCCTTACTTTCCAACATGTGTATGTGCATGAAGTGCCTACTTGGAAAGTGGCTTTCGGCGAAACATCCTTCCAGAAATAAACGTTGTCCCTCCATTACTATAAGCAGTAAGAAATGGGAAAGCAAACGTACCAGAGTATAATGCAACCCTAGTAGGCTTTCGATTTCATGGCATTGGGCTGTGGAGACATTATTATTCTCATTGAACCGTTCCTCCAGATAAGACCGCTGGGAATCAGTAAATACCGTTTGCGACATTTTTGGTCTGCCCGTTTGTGCTGGTGGGGAAATTTAGATTTTTCAGTGGAAGATGTGGACATGAAGTACTTTATTTTATTGTATGAAATACCCAAAAGTCGGGTAAAATTGTATGTTGCAAATAAAAGCCTTACTTTCCAACACGTAGGTTAGACGCTGATTCCAAAACCGGCGAGAAGAAAAGAAAAAAGGTGTTAGAGTTCTTTCAAGCAGCTCACGATCTTATGCCTTTGATTGGAAATTACTCCTCTTTGTATTCATCGGAATTTTGATTTTCTTTTATCGCAAACTTTTTTTAATCACCTTGTAATTGTAATAAGAATTAATAATAGTTGGTCTTTTCACATCATTCCATTTAAAATGCGTGTAACTACACCGAGAAGAATAATGGTAGAGCTAATTTTTCTCTGAGTCATTGTGTGGGTTGTGAGGATTTTTCAGAAGAGTACAACAATGAATCCAGAATTTGCTCTCCTCAACTGACAATTGTACCTCCTCATAATCTCAAGTTACCAGGTGGCTATAATTGAAGCGGAAAGTACAGAGTTTGGCTTTATGTGTTCACTCTGCGAAAGAGCCAAAAGAGAAGGGATTTGCAACATTTAGTAGAGTCTTGAAGAACAGTTGGTATTTTCTACAAGAATACTGTCGACCGATTTCGTGATCTTGCCTTAATTATGAGCTAGCAGTGGTCTAGTGGATGAGTTTATGCTTTATTCCTTACATCGTAAGTTAATTGACAATAATAACCCATGTATTGATTTGCGATTTGCGATTGCTTTGACATTTCTGTAGGCTTTTGCATTGCTTTAGTGAGACATGGTTCCATTTTTTGCTTTAAGTTCACCTCTTTTAGTGAAATTGTAAATTAAGATGTCCTTGTTAACCTGAAGGAGTATCACTTCACCGAATTTCCGATCTATTATTTTCGCAGACTTGTGGTCCTTTCATTCAGTGGAGATTCTATTTTACCATGTTCTTTCTTAGAACCGATCATTTTTTTGGATCAAAAGCTCCCATATCTATATTCTTCGTGAATACGCTTTTTCATGCGATTTTGTCTCAAAGACCCTTCAAGTCGCAAGGAGCAAATTGGTTATCATTAATAAATAAATTCGAGATCGTTGAAATCAAAATTTTAATATCACTTAAAAACTGTTGAATAATGGGATTCCGATATCAAAAGCGGCAGAAGAGCTCATTGATCTTACTTCCCAAGTCCAAAGACACAAACACAAGCAATTCAAGCGAAATGGTCCAATCACTATACCCTGCAGGTGAATTGCAATTCTTATCGGTAGCAAGAATTCGCGATTTTATTGCCTAGCTTATTAGTATCATTAGTATTTTAATCAAAGAATCAGACGATAATGATGTTTGATTTAGTTTAGAAGATCCTGATTATAGAAAATAGTTTAATTTTGAGATGAGAACTTATTTTATTATGAAAGAGAGGATAAATGTTAATGTTAAATAATACTTTAATAACATTACTAGTCGGAGCCAATCCCACTAATTAAGAATAAGTTATCCCTAAGGCCATTTTTAGATTTAATGAAAGACTCAAATTATTGTCCAATTAAAATCGATTGAAAAGAAATTATTCGCCGTTGCTGCAGCAGTTGTGAACACATCTCCAAGAACACGTATAGTGATCAAGTATAGTGCTTCTAAAGATATTCAAACCCTTCTGTAATGTTATAAAAAGATTGAGACCTTTCAATTTCATCTAATTAACTGCACCCTCCTAAATTTATTTGATGTCTGAGAAGAAAATGAACTGATATTGATATCTCATGTAATGGTGTTTTAAAAGCTATGATCTGGCTCATAAATATGCAACGTATGAATTTCTTAAAGTTGAAAATCATAAAACCGCTTTCATGGCATTTCAGCACAAGCGCTGGTCGTGCAGGCATCTTCATGGGCCTCAGCATCCTCCTGGAACGAATGCTATTCGAGGGAATGGTGGACTTTCTCCTGACAACACACCTTCTGCGATCTCAGAGGAGCAATATGATCGAGGAGGAGAGCCGATACGCCATTTTGCTACATCGTGTTTGCACACCGCCCTCTTGGAATTCCGAGCCTCTTTCTAGTCAACTTACATTCAGCATTCCAAACACACAGCGTCCCACCTTCCGTCCTACCCACAGCTCCACTCCTACCCTCACTACCCCCCACAAAGTTCCTCCAATCTATGTACTTTTACCTCTCTGCCACTCCCACTCCCACTCCCACTCCCACTCACTATTCACTTAAAGGAATTCAATTCCAATTGTTTTATCTCTCACCCTATGCATATATATGTGCATTTGCGATTCAAGAATGTGTTAATGAATGCAGTAAGAGAGTGCAGTTCTTGGGACTTGTACACTACAGTGCCAGGGAAACTAATAGTTCTTGAGTTGAAGTTGAAGTTGAAAGTACTCAATCAAAGTTAATTACCTCCTTCCGATTAACGCCCCCATCAAATTCTGGTAGTCGTATGAGTACTCAAAATGCCGACTGTTTTGTTTGCTAAGCTTCCAAATTGTGGGGAAATTGAATGATTGAGCGGTAAATAGCATGCATGATTGGAATGCAGAGAGGACCATTATATGGGGAAATTGTGTTTTAATTTGAAAGTCATCATCTTGGAGAGAAGAATTCATTGGTGGTATTTTAATCAGATTTGTGTTTGTTAGATGAATCACTAATGATTTCTGGTGTTTCGCGCATTAAGTAACCGTCAACAACTTGAAAACTACAAAAGCTTATTTTTTCCCGTTAGTGTGTTTGTGGGTGTGTAGTGTTGTTACACAATTTGAATAGGATTGAATGCCAAAATGGTCTTTCAACAATCATACCAACTTCTTCCCATCGTAGACATGTTCGCCAATTTACCCTTTCATTATTGCAGTACGCATTAGTGCATCTTGAAAATTTGAGAAGTGGTTTTGCCGTAAAATACCGGCAGAAATCTTTGCTTTGATCACTCCTCAAAGTCTCCCTTCTCTTCTCCTCTTTTTAATTTCTATACAAAAGATGTCCTCTATTTTTACTCTCGCAATATTATCCATCATCAGGCTCATTTTCATAACTCAACCTTCTCGAATGGAGCAGATGACGTGTCAAACACCTCTTCTTTTCTTCTTCCGACGTCGTTCATTGCTCTTCTTCTTGTGATCGCCCAGTCGAAGGAATTGTTTTCTTCCCATTTGGGAAAAGGTTTTAAAATCCTAAGTTCACTAAGATCACTAAGTTCAACTCATTCCAATCTAAAAGAGCAGGCCCACTTCGGATTTCATGATTGAGACTTCAATTAATACTTTCATAATACTCGAATTTATTGAAATAAGTCTTTGATAATTTCATATTCATTAATATGAAGCTTCTGATGACTTCCAATTTCACTTTGAATAGTGAAGCAGGCATAGTTTTAAAAGTGCACTAAATTGGTGAAATCTCTCTATCATCGTGATGGCTTCACTGACTAGAAGGATCTGCCAGAGGCTTAAAAGGATAGCTTGATCTGCTATCAATTTGTGACCCTGACGTGATCGCCTAAGGCTGACTTTATCCACTCAGTAAAGTGGGTGATAAATTGCAACAAAAAGAGCATAAATTAGCAATTTGAAGAGAAGTCATCATTTCTATCGATTTCCTTTGTTCTCTCCTCCAAAGTCATCAGTTTTAACAATGTCAGTCGATATAATTCTTCTTTTCAGCACTCTCGATTTAATAGCAATAAATGGCCATAATTTGTTAGTAATTCGCTCGATACAACTCTGTGAACTCGTCTTTCATGCTCTAAGAATATTGTAGTTGCGTAAAAAACAGGTATAACTTCACAAATAAGTGGATATTCATTAGATGCAAAAGTAAACTTATAAGAAAGCAAATTTGTAATTGGTAGCCATGTATACGCTTCAAATAACGTTAGAAATCGGTAAGGTTAGATTATCCTATTAAAAGCAGGTATACTGATCGATGCTATAACATTCGTCGTCCAAGACCGTCGGAAAAATGGTATGAGGAAATGGCAGTACTGCTGTAACAACTGCGAATAATTTCTTTTCAACCAATTTTAATTGGACAATTGAAGGCGTATATAACTAACTCGAAAAGCACAAACGTAAATTGAACCACTGGCAGGGCATTTCTAATAAACACCTTGATGCAAATAGTTGGGAAACAGGAAGACGTGAGTAGGGAGTACTTTACTTGATTGCATAAAATATTAAAAACTTAAAATGGTTTCCGAATCCCCGAGAGAAAAATTTGTCACTTCACAAGCTAATAGCCTGGCGATGCAGCACACTGGCATAGTCATTAATGGGACATCAAGCAATGCGATAACAGGGAAGTCAGAAGCTTGTCAATTGGTTGTTTGCCGCTTATAAGGTGAGATCGGTGAACTGAAGCAAGTGAGGGATGAGTTTTAAATGAAAGAGGCTGGAGACAAACTCCACGCAAAGCCAACATAGATGGTTCGATTCCACATTAGTCCAATCATTTAGGCGATCGAGTTTCAAAATTTCCTTCTTCCGATAAGCGCCCCCGTCTCTGATACTGTTAATTATTCGTGGATATAGCTATAAGGCGGATAGAACTTTTAATTCCTTACTCCATTTGGCCATTAACGTTGAAGATTTTAACCCTGTGAACGATTCGCACATTTTTGAAGTTATCTGTTCTAACTCTTGGAATATTCACACCAATTACTCGCTCACTCAACCATTCGTGAAAAATCTAAGAACTGCATTGGAGCCATCGTGTCAGAATTTGTGAAAATAATAAATGCTTTTAAGAAGTGTGCTCTGAAATATGCTATGAATAATGAAATCAAATTTGTTAGAAAGTTTAGAAAAATGCGTGATTATGATAAAGAGTTGAATTTAATTTAAAATTATCGGTGTTTGCAACAAAGCTCCTATTCAAATGCAACTTTTGAATAACTCGATTCAAAGATATTGGCAAATCGATGGATCCCCTTCGCATTCTAACAGTAAGATCTTGATTTCCACCTACATCGTGGGGTTAATGTCAAAAGGCAATTTTTCGGCCAAATGATAATTGAGTAAGCGAGCTGACTATGAGATAATTGAATGGGATTTTGGCATTTTCTTTTGAAATAATGACTCTATTTAATGTATTATTAATAAACGCGATAACTTGATGAATGAATAAATTTTGTGCCAGTTTTAATAATTCTAAATCCAACATGTCAAATAGCAATACCCTGAGGAATCGACTTATTTCTACTTCTAAAAAACACTATGACTGGTGGCAGGCCACTTTAATCACTAAAGTCATTAAAAATAATGAAAAATGCTTCCAATTTTAATTCTTTTTGTACCATTCTATAAAAATTCCTTAAGTTAATTAATTTTACTTGAAGTTTAAAAAAATTTCAAAGTTTTGCTTTACTTACAATTCGGTGGTGAAAAAAATTGACATCTCGATTTTGCACTTATCTCTTTGTGGTGAGGAATTAAATTGATCAAATTTTGAAGTTATTGAGAGAAAAATGGCAATGAACTGACTATTCTGCAGAATGTGAATTACTCGCTCTGGAGGAACCAGGACACGAGATCTACACAAGGGATAGATGTTGGATCACCTCTTTCTCAGCGGACTTGAAATTTGCACATAGAAGTCAGAGAAAGCCATGTTCATTAGACAGGCCAAAAGGTATCTTTTAATCTGTGGGTTTATTGAGAACATACAGATATTTGATCTATAAATATTTAGGATCTAATTCCAAATTACTTTATTGAAAAATAGAAGTGTTGGCAAATTTAAAAAATGACACTATTTAGTAGTGCAAGGACAAAATATGTGCAAATGCTTAAACATATTTAATGCAAAAAGGAAAATGCCAGAACTCTTTCACAACTCTGTCCACTTGAGCATATGACAATGGTATCCTTGAAAACTGTTCTGTGGTATGGGACTTAACATCTATTCGAAAAGTTTCACTCAACCACAAATCGAACTGGTGTTTTCAAATAAGAAAAGGGCCTTTCTACTTCAATCCTGTTATTAAATTATTTCGCTGGACATTTATATACCATGGCATTAGTTCCTCAAGGCTTGATGCTTTCCTATAGTTAAGAGAGTATTCTGGTTCTCTCCTGATGCAATATTTAATGCGTTCCAATCAACTTTCAAATATCATCCCAGTGTTCAAATGCCTTTCTACCTTAAAACCGCAACAGGAATCGTCAAAACTCAGTTCATCCATTCGGAAGCAATCGTTCTATTAGCTATTCGAGGGTTTGAAGGAGCTGACTAGATCAAAGCTAGTTTTATAAATGGCTACTGGCGGGAAAGAGCTCATATTGCTACCCAAGCGCCGTTAGCCAGCACACAACCAAAGACTTTTGGCGAATGATCTGGCAACACAAATCACCCATCATTTTGATGTTAAGCCATATGGTGGAAAACTGTCGTGAACAGTGTTTCCAATACTGGTCCCGAGAATGATCACAAAGAAACGAGCGATTTCAAGTTGAGCTCATGGTGGAGTACAATACGCCAAGTTTTGCCGTTCGGGAATTCCGAATTACAGACACCCAGGATGGACAGTCCCGCACACTGAGGCAGTTCCAGTTCTCCGACTGGGCAGACAATGGGGTTCCGATATCAAAAGTGGCAGAAACCCTCATTGATCTTACTTTCCAAGTCCATAAGACACAAGCCCAATCCAATTGAGTTGGATGTGCCTACGGACAAAATTTCAGCATAAAATAAATTTGCGAGCTGAATTATTTGGATAAGTTAAATTGGATTAACCTCTGGCGTGTGGTAGAAATGATTTCGGGTCATCGAGATTTGCTTGTGAAGGCAAGCAGAAAAAAATATAAAAACACTTGGAAGCGTTCTGTATCGAAACTAATGTCAGGATAGATAGAATCAAATTCTCATTAAATAAAGAGATGATTAAAATATATTTAATCATACCTGGTCGTCCAACACCAGCTGAACAATGGATGACGGTAGATCCTAAACGATTAGGCAGGGTATTCTGCAACGAATTTGCAGAAACTCCATTCTCTTGTCCTCCTCTCAAAGACTGCTTTGGTTCTAGAGCTTGCCGTGCCTGACAAGCTTGACGAATAAACAGGAGTAAGGGTTGAGGTTGTTCAGGAGCCCTGCAATCGGGCCACGAGGCGAACTGGGATTGTTTTATCTGCCTGGGTTTCTGCACCGGGTGGAGGTTCTCACATTAACTATTATACCCACCTTTGAAGTTTTGGGAATTCGCTTCATTGGAATTTGATAAGGAAACCATTTTCTGAAGATTGAATGTCCGATTTGTGTATTATTAAACTAATGATAGATTATTTCAAACGTGTCTTGTTCTCTGTCCTGGATTTGTAAGGAGGGGTTCTAATTCATCTAATTAACTGCACCCTCCTAAATTTATTTGATGTCTGAGAAGAAAATGAACTGATATTGATATCTCTTGTAATGGTGTGGCCAGCATATGATTATTCCTTTATATGTTGAATATATTTCTCCTGAGGTACCTCTCCGAGTGCGAAACATGATTAGTGAGATTATTAACATCCACACAAATTTGACGTACTTATAGGACTGAACATTTCAACATAATATCTCAGTGGGTTCGTTGTCCAACGGATTTGTAAAAGAGAATATGGTGAGAGAAACTGGAGAAACTATGGTGAAATCAAATTACTCAAGGGTAGTGGATCCATAAATTTCTTCTAACTTGGAGGCAAAATGGATTTGTTAATTTGATTGGCATTTTATGAAATTTTTATAGCGGTCTGCCATATCCATTTAAGACATCATTTGTTTTGCCAATACTAATATGGAAAAAATATGAAACATATTTTCATCCACAAAATATATTAGAAAACAAAATATCTAGTATTTTCCTAATGGATTCTGAAAATACTTCAAAGAATTGATTTTTAACAAACATAAAAACCAAAGCTCCCGTAGAATCAAAATACCTCAATCACTGCGTAAAAAGAATAATTACTTTTAATAGTTACTAAGAAGCTGCTACATTTTATTAAAATGTTAATGATATAATGGACCAGATCGAAATCGAGAGAATTCAGCGAATTCAGCTTCTTTAGACATTTTGAAGGAGTAGGAGTGGACGAATGTAGAGTCAAAGAAATGGGGATGGTTCGAGAAGGAGGAGGAGGATCACCAAGTGGGTTGTACGATCGAAAAAACAATTGCAGTGTCAGGGAGAAATCGCATCTCTACGGAGTGGATAAAGTCAGGCTTAGGCGATCACGTCAGGGTCACAAATTGATAGCAGATCTAGCTATCCTTTAAGCCTCGACTATGCTCAGAAACCTCTGGCAGATCTTCCTAGTCAGTAAAGCCATCACGATGATAGGGAGAAGAAAGAGGTGTTGCAAACGAATCGCATAATGCAAATTTTGAAATGAACAAACATGATTCGAGGAAATGGTGTACTTTCTTCTGACAACACACCTTCCGCGATCTCAGAGGAGCAATATAATCGAGGAGGAGAGCCAATACGCCGTTTTGCTGCACAGTTCTTTTGGAATTCTAATCTCTTTCTAGTCAACTTACATTCAGCATTCCAAACACACCACGTCCCCACCTTCCCCTCTCTCCACAACCCTAACCTCCACCCTCACTACCCCCACAAAATTCCTCCCATCTCTCTACTTTTACCTCTCTCCCACTCCCACTCCCACTCCCACTCACTATTCACTTAAAGGAATTCAATTCCAATTGTTTTATCTCTCACCCTATGCATATATACGTGCATTTGCGATTCAAGAATGTGTTAATGAATGCAGTAAGAGAGCGCAGTTCTTGGGACTTGTACACTACAGTGTCAGGGAAACTAATAGTTCTTGAGTTGAAGTTGAAGATGAAAATACTCAATCAACGTTAATTTGCTCCTTCCGATTAACGCGCCCCCACCAAATTCTGGTAGTCGTATGAGCACTCAAAATGTTGACTATTGTGTTTGCTAAACTTCCAAATTGTGAGGAAATTGAATGATTGAGCGGTAAATAGCATGCATGATTGGCATGCAGAGAGGAACATTACATGGGGAAATTGTGTTTTAATGGGATCAATTATCTGAAAGTTAAAAGCCGTATATGAGGATGAAAGCATTAAATCTTCAGTAGTGGAGAAACTATGGTGAAATCAAATTACTCAAGGGTAGTGGATCCATAAATTTCTTCTAACTTGGAGGCAAAATGGATTTGTTAATTTGATTGGCATTTTATGAAATTTTTATAGCGGTCTGCCATATCCATTTAAGACATCATTTGTTTTGCCAATACTAATATGGAAAAAATATGAAACATATTTTCATCCACAAAATATATTAGAAAACAAAATATCTAGTATTTTCCTAATGGATTCTGAAAATACTTCAAAGAATTGATTTTTAACAAACATAAAAACCAAAGCTCCCGTAGAATCAAAATACCTCAATCACTGCGTAAAAAGAATAATTACTTTTAATAGTTACTAAGAAGCTGCTACATTTTATTAAAATGTTAATGATATAATGGACCATTAAGATAGTTTACACCTATTCAAGTGATTTTCACTTGAACGTGGCACTACTTTGAAAGAAAGATTTTTGCATTTGGTATGAACTTGTCAATATATCATTGACGAAATAGAACCACCATTGTCATATAAACGGCTGAGCAACATCAAAATGCGTCTGTCTAAAATTGGCCTAGTGTTCGAAATTATCGAAAAGTTAAATGAACTTTTTATAGACGATGTGTTTTTTATTACGCCTTTAAGATCAAGTGAGGTTTAATATTTTGAACAAGTGGTAAGTCTTTGCCTTTAACGTGCCAAGCGTATTATTTCTTTTAACGTCTTTCCTGTTGTATCCAGTGTTTGTTGAAGGACCTGTTTCATTTTGCAGTCATCTCAGAGTGAAAATGAGATGAGTTGCCAAGCATATGGAGACACATTAAGTCACTGTGACTCTGGAATTCTTTCTAATCTGGCTTCATGTAACTGTAAGTGCGCACTACAATTTCTCACCTCTTCAGCTTGTCACCGACTGCATACTCATTTGTTCGAACCCCAGGTATTTTGAAGATTAAAAAGAGTCAATTCGTGTTAACTCAATCAATGGAATTTAAGAATGCAATATCGCAAGCGAATAATTAAGAAACTCAAATTACCATCTTCCTCGAATTCGGGAAATTCTTATATAAAAACAGATATGCAGGTACACAGCTGCTTCTATTAGAAAGACTAATTATAAATCACCAATTTTTGGAATGGAATTAAATTGTTACTTATTTTTAGGGTACTATGTGAAACACTATAACACCTTTTAACCTTTAAATTTTGCCCATCTTTTGCACGACTTTTATATAGCATATTTAGTCCGGCTTCCCACTATTCAAAAACCTGCCGTTTTATTTAACTAAAACCCCAACTCGAGTGGTTTTCCGCTTTAGCAGCAAATCGATATGGTTTTCTCTTAGAGTATGTTCTATGCACCTGAAAAGGTGATAGTCCGATGGACGGGTGTAGGTCAACTGAATATTACGAGTTTAGCATTGATAGTAGCATGATTCTGGGAGGCATGGTGACAACACAAAACAGCTAATTAAAATCCAATTAAAGAATTATTTGCAGAAAAGAGAGCTAACTGGAAGTGTTGATATTCACATAAATGCGGCTTATTCCTTCAGAAATGATGACAGGAATTTTTATAATGCCCTCATTCTTGTTCTAATTAATTATATCCGATCAATTAGTCATATGTGGGATTTCATTCTTTCAGAAAAAAACACTGAATTTGAAACAAGAAATGTTGGTGGTGGTGGTGGTGGTGGTGGTGGTGGAGAAAGAGCACCTAACTATTTTTTTTCAACAATGAAAGAAGGTAATATTACCCTTGTCGCTCTATTCTTGAAACGGATGCTATGACCCTTGCCATACTCCTAGAAATCGGATATGGGAAACCACTCCAAGCGTTGGGATATGAACCCATTAAGTAAATTTGATTGCGTTAGTATGGCTATAAAACCAGCAGTCACAAAATTTGTATGAAAGGATCGATAGCACGAATATTTCACGAACTAAACTCTACGCTGAAATAAAGTTGGAGTTGGACAGCCACTTGTTCTCTAGACTTATGCAATGTCAGACAATAGCTTGACTATGGAATCTTAAAGATTGATTATGGATTATGACATATGACGACTTTGAAACTACGAGAGTGTTTAAATCCCCACATTCATGGAGGGCAGTGCTGTTGGCCTCCTCGGGAATTTGGAAGATATTAAAGACAAAAGTGGCACAGATGAAAACCCGGCCTCCAGATAAACCTTTATTTTTGATGAAATAACTCCTCATATTCCACCTTCCACTTCATTTAGCATCTGCGATATTTAAAGCTATACCTTCTTGTCCAAGTTCTAGTTAGAATTTGAATTTCAAATGGTCGTTTGTATTGATCAGCTGGATATCATTAAAGATAATTTGGTGGAGGAGGAATTGGAACCTGTGATACATGATTAATGGGACTTGTTAATTTTTCGTTAAATAAATGCGAATAATTAACGGTTTTCAAGTGATATTAAAATTCAACGATTTCGATCAACGATCTCGCATTTTGTCGTTAATGGTAACTTCGTTTGGAGAACGACAATATTAAGGAATTCATTAGGAAAGGGTTAATTATCCCATATTATGATACTTATGAAGAGTTGGGAAATCGAACCCATTATTTCAATCAGATATTTCAATATGATATTTAAGATAATAATACTCATGTTAGGTTCTTTCTATCATTCTTATTAATAGATTATAACGAAATTGCGGATCAATTGGCCAATTCTCATTGATTTCATTGAAGAAAAAGCACGCTGAAAGAATACTACTCCGTTTCTGTTCACAAAACTCGTCTCTCAAACTTTCTTGGCATCCGTACCATAACAGTGGTTTCATCAGTTGTATATTCTCAGTGCCCCTAACTTCCCTTGTCGGAATCACATGACGTCAATAATTGGAAAGAAGAGAATTGTTCATGCTTTTTATGAATCAATTTACAGACACAAAATGCATTAAGAGTACAAAGATGAGATATACACTCGCATGTAATGTCACACGTATTCGAAATGTTTTTAAGCGTAGGGAAAATTAACCCCGACTGTTTATTAAAATGGTAATTGTGGAAAGTAATCGCCAACCAAAACTGAATTATCAGACAACTTGAAGGAAATTCTCATCTTCCCCTGTCTTGGGTTGAGGCAATGTTGAAAGCCTGCATCTTCCTTTGCCAACTGCCATTTCAATGTTAAGATCATGTTATCACTTCTATCGCTAAATTGAACTAATTATTTATACTATCTGAGACGCTGATTTTAACGTATTTCACATTGCACATAAATGGGATTTTTGTGATTTTAATTTTTCCAGTTACCCATCTTAAGTGAAGATGTTTAGGGCTAATTTGATTAAGAATAGATTGTCTACAAGAAGCTTTGTTGCTGACTTTCAAGGGATACTTATGGAGCTCTTAAATTACTACAACTACTACATGGTTCTCGGGGAGACGTTTTCATGAAAGTCCGAAAAAGAGAACTTTCAATCTATTAATAATAATAATACTACTACTTGGCTGTGTCATTAAGTATCTTTGATAAAAAACTGCTCGTCAAGCATGTTCTTCTAGTTTAATTTCATAAATGATCTCTCAGAAAATATTTTGACGAAAAGTTATAGGATATTCCTCGTGTAACTTTGATTCCATAAACTTTGAATTGAGCACAAAATTTTGTGCCGAGGTTCAGTGAGCCCTGTTAGCATCTACTAGAAGCTCTTGGGAAAGAGTCGATGACAATCTTGAAACGGCATGATGAACAGGACTCAGAACCCAGTAGATTATTAAAATTTGAACCTTAGAAATGAAAGCATTGAATAATACCAACAAAATTAGAGTTGACGATTTCGAAATTTGAATAAGTTGAGGACTATTTAAAACTTAAAATATCTTCCGATTTTACTCAAATTCCATGTATATCGGGAAAAACAAAGTCCTATGAACGCAATAATTAAAATCAATAAGATTGCACTTATTATTTTGACTTTTTAACTATATGCGCTCTATCTCTAGTTGCTACTAGTGAAAGGAGCACATTTAATACTTCCTCTCCAAACGGCCCTCTAGTAATCACATTACATTACACATTTTTATGAAATTTAACATCAAGACAGGAGGGGAATTAAAATTCTTTACCCGAAATATTGTTTGGTAGTCAGTGTGAATCAATTCATTTGCAGAATAAAAACAGACGGAGGCATCCAATCTGAGTATGGATCGTCTCTCGATTTTATCCATTTTACTGCCTTATCTTACATCCACTATTGCAAGTGTTCTTTGGTTATTAGTCAACATTCTGGTTTAATGTTGCATCACCTGCTTATCTGGGGCAGAAACTTTCTAATAGGTAGAAAGCGCCCATGCTTGACAACTTTTCAATAAATGACACCGATTTCTATTAGGCAGAAGCCATTATAATGATAGTCTTAAGATACTTGACTCTATGGAGAGTTCGGTTATATAAAAGCCAAAGCTTACACAGATACGAATTAGGCTAAGTTAGAAGGGAGATATGATTAAAGCAGGTTTGAAAGTAGGGTGTATTTTCATACTAATATGAGTATTTACTGAATATGTCAGTTCTGTACACGCACTATTGAAGATTTAATGCTCTCACTCTCATATACTGCTTTTAAATTTTAGATAATTGATCCTATTAAAACACAATTTCCCCATGCAATGTCCCTCCTGGCATTCCACTCATGCATGCTATTTACCGCTCAATCATTCAATTTCCTCACAATTTGGAAGTTTAGCAAACACAATATTCAACAATTTGGGTGCTCATACGACTACCAGAATTTGATCGGAAGGAGAAAATTAACGTTGATTGAGTACTTTCATCTTCAAATTCAACTCAAGAACTATTACTTTCCTTGACACTGTAGTGTACAAGTCCCAAGAACTGCACTATTCTACTCCACTCATTAACACTTTCTTGAATAGCAAATGCACATATAAATCCATAAAGTGAGAAATGAAACCATTGGAATTGAATTCCTTTAAGTTAATAGTGAGTGGGAGTGGGAGTGGGAGAGAGGTAAAAATACTGAGATGGGAGGAATTTTCTGGTGTAGTGGGGTAGTGGGGGGTGTGGATGTGGGGAGGGGGGAAGGGAGGGCGCGGTGTGTTTTGAATGCTGACTGTAAGTTGACTAGAAAGAGGCCAGGAATTTCTAGAGGGCGGTGTAGCATAAACGGTGCAGCAAAAAGCGTATTGGCTCTCGTCTTCAATCATGTCGCTCCACTGAGATCGCAGAGGACGTGTGGTCAGAAGAAGGTCCCCATTCCCTCGTATCGCATTTGTTCCAGGAGGATGCTGAGGGCTATGAAGATGCTTCTACGACCAGCACTGGCGCTGAAATGTCATAGAAGTCATTTTATAATCGTTGAGAAATTCGTTCATCGGTTATTTATGGGTCAGATCACCATTACAAGAGTTATCTATATCAGTTCATTTTCTTCTCAGGCAAGAAGTAAATTTGAGAGGAACCAGTTAATTAAGAGAATTAGAACCCCTCGTTATAAATCTAGGACAGAGAACAAAACACGTTTGAATTAATCTAATTTCTTTATATTATTTCGTGAATAATAGAGAAGATCTAAAAAATAATTGGTTCAGTGGAACAACAATTGTTTGCTATTTGCTCGTTTTCGACTTGGTGACTTGGTGCTCGCATCTTTCAATGTAAATAATTCTTCGCAATCATGCGTCCTATCGTCAATTGTAAATCAGCTCCAAATGTGGCTGCGAGGAGGTTGTTGATATTGGCATTCACAAGTCACACATTCGAGTACTTGTCCCAATTTTTATCTCTAATCCTGCATACCACAAACCTCCTCCCCTGATGCTCTCGATAGGCATACACCCTTTCTCCCATCTTCCACTTCACCGTACTATTAGCTAGCACCAATGCACTGCTAGGTTGCTTAAGAACGTAACGCAAGTTTGCCCTCCTTCATCTTCTCAAAATGGAGAGTAAATTTACAAGCCCGAAAATGATTTGTCTTACCGACACCGTCACGGACACCGGATCAGTAAACGAGCTCTCTTCTGGTTGACCATCCTGACTCACTGTCCTAAGCAGATTCCCGCACCAACTCAAAGCCGAAGTTTCTGCAGTTTCACTTGCCTTATATTTCCCAACTATGCTTCATCGACAACTCTTCAAACATGAATTGCTCTATTCTACCAAGCACCCAAAGACTTTTGCCTTTTGCCATTGGAGATTAGCTAAAATGCCCACCTCAAACCAAACTTGGTAACTTCACTCCGACTGTGAAGCAAGTTAGTGTATAGGAGGGAGAAGAAGAAGATGCAGATAGATTAGAATTCATATACTTCAATAACAATTCGAACATGAAGCATTTCAATCAGACGATTGAGATTTGTGGTTAAAGGAGGCGGCAGCACCAGCACCAGCAGCATTTGACAGGGAATCGGAGGACTCGGTAGGGGGTAGATTCAACTCCATATATCGTAAATCGAATATTAATCTCCATCACTCTCTATCTCATGACGTCTCTCCCACCCTCCCTCCCTCCCTCCCCCTCTCTCTCTCACTCTCTTAGCTGTCTTCAACAGTTCTAGAGCACTTGAAGTCCGGCGATCTCCCCTTTGTGTCTCTGCACTCATGACAGAGGGCACGAACAAGAAGGAGTACTTGCTATTGACTTGTTGAATGTTGCATCTGCGACTTTGCATTCACAGATCGTGGTTAGATGAATCAGATGATGGCATTGTCTAATTTCAGCCTGCACTCCTGCTGTTTCATAATATCTGCCTGCGCAAGCTGCTGGATTTGGTGCAGAGCCAATGAAGAAGAAGATGAAGAACTGGAATATTTACAGGATAATCGAGTTGATAAATGTTGTGGGCACGGTGTTAAGCCCGAGTGAAAAGATGTCAGGAAATTTGTCGCCTAGTAGCCTCTTGAATCGTCGCACGTCCGAATCCCGCCTGCCTTCCACAGTCACCACAAAGCACAGTCCACCGTGCTTGTTGCGTCTTGTGGTGGACATGTTGAGACGTGTTGTGCAGCCGGTGAGGCGAGTGGCTCGACAGATGCGTCTGTCGTCAGTGTCTCCAAGCAACTCAGCGTATTTGGTCTGAATCAACATCAAACACTTGGAAGTTTTCTCGAAATGATAGACTTCCACCATATCGTTGCAATAGCCTAACTAATTCTGGGAGTCTTACGAACTATTAGATTCTGCCACAGAGGTTTCTGAGTACAGTAAGGCTTAGTAAGGTAGCTACTCCGCTACAGTATGAACTTGTCAATATATCATCAACGAAATAGAACCACCATTGTTATATAAACTGCTGAGCAACATCAAAATGCGTCTGTCTAAAATTGGCCAAGTATTCGAAATTATCGAAGAGTTAAATGAACTTTTTATAAATGAAAAGTTTATTTATTACGCCTTTAAAATCAAGTAAGGTTTAATATTTTGAATAAGTGGGAAGTCTTTGCCTTTAGCGTGCCAAGCGTATTATTTCTTTTAACGCCTTTCCTGTTGTATCCAGTGTTTGTTTAAGGACCTCTTTCAAACTATTTTCTGAGAGACCATTCATGAAATTAAACTAGAAGAACATACTCGACAAACAGTTTTTTAGTAAAGAAACTTAATGAAACGGCCAAGTATTATTATTATTATTATTATTATTATTAATAGATGGAAAGTTCTCTTTTTCGGACTTTCATGAAAATGTCTCCCAGATGACCATGTATTAAGTAGATTAATTTAAGAGCTCCATAAGTATCCCTTGAAAGTCAGCAACAAAGCTTCTTGTAGACAATCTATTCTTAATCAAATTAGCCCTAAACATCTTCACTTAAGATGGGTAATTGGAAAAATTAAAATCACAAAAATCCCATTTATGTGCAATGTGAAATAGGGTAAAATCAGAGTCTCAGATAGTATAAATAATTAGTTCAATTTAGCGATAGAAGTGATAACATGATCTTAACATTGAAATGGCAGTTGGCAAAGGAAGATGCAGGCTTTCAACATTGCCTCAACCCAAGACAGGGGAAGATGAGAATTTCCTTCAAGTTGTCTGATAATTCAGTTTTGGTTGGCGATTACTTTCCCCAATTACCATTTTTATAAACAGTCAGGATTAACTTTCCCTACGCTTAAAAACATTTCGAATACGTTTGACATTAAAGGCGAGTGCGAGTTTACAAAAGGAACGTGTGGGGACACAACTCAGCATGACCAATACAGAATTGATGATCAACACCAACTACGATCATCCAAGGTCAATTTCAACTGCACGATCTTCCGACCAATCAATGATCCAAGTTACTATGAGGTCATCGTGTCACAGAGTGTATATAATTACTAAGTCTCCACAGCCACACACACAGTACACCCCGCCATCTTGTCACGGCGACTAAACCTCTCTTCTCCCATCTCGGCTCTTTCTTGACTTTGCAGTAGCTTAGCTACTTTAGTGGGAACCAACAACCAGGAGATTCGGTCACTGAGGTTTCTGAGTACATTCAGGTTTAGTTAGGTAGCAACTCCGCTACAAATGTGATTTCAAGTGGAGGTGAAATATTTTTAATAAACAACAAAACAATGTAAATTTTTTACAATTGGATACAAAAAAAGAACATAATTAATATTCTTCAGCATCCCCAACTGCTTATATTTGTTGAAAATAAATACCACTTATTTTAGTCAAATGGGGTAATTGGCAAATTTTGAATTGGAAAAAGCTCAAGCATTTAAAATCATTTAAAAAAAAAGACATTAATCAGAACCGGAAGGTAATTATTGTTTTAATTATAGAAAAGTCAAACACACAATCATTTCCAATGCCCCCATTATAGCAAGTTATAGAAAATGGGACACCAAATGCAACTCTGCCTCCACCAGGGACCCCTCTAAGACAGGCACCACTATCAATGTAAGGTCAGAGCCTACCTGGTTAGTCTCTAGCATTCCAATGTGTAAAAATGTACGCACATTTCTTAATATGTACAGTAAAGGCGGTTTAGACATTAAATTCGTGTCGTCAAAAGTAGAGATTTGTTAATTCTAAAACTTTCCTCAATTCCTAAAAATTGTCTCCAAGGTTTGTTCTATCTATTTCTTCTTGTGAAACCAAGCAGATCTCGATGACCTGAAATTATTTCTACCACATAGCAGACGTTAATCCAATTTCAAGGGTTCAGTTAGATCACTTCAAAAAAATGTGGAAATCGTGCACAGGACTAAAAGCTCAAACGCTAACGATTATCTAGGTTACCAACCGACACATTCAGCTCAACTATGGTTAAGTCTGTACTTTATTAGCAAACATCAAAGATGCAAATAATATTCCGAATCATTTCTTCCGTGACTATTGCCTTTGGAGTGGATTGCCACACCAATAAGCCTCCACGCTTCCTCAGTAATCTCTATGGAAAGGCGTGCGAAGTTAGCTAAGCTACCTCAATGATATAGAGAAAAGAGAGGGTATGGTGTAAGATATCTTTATTGAGTTTACCGTACCTTTCATTATTTATACAATTAAATAAATAATCCCATTATTTATGTACGTAATGTTCAAACGTACAAGCATAATAATTCTTCCCCGTCTCCTACTACTTAAAGTCAATTCAACGTTGCAAACGAAAGCTCTAATTTCCAACATGTAGGTGAGACGCTGGTTCCAAACATGGCGGCATAAGGAGAGATTGTCAATTGGTTGTTTGTCGCATATACGGTGATATCGGTGAACTGAAGAAAGCACTCTTCTGCAGAACGCGCGTGTTAACGCCGACTTCAGGAGGTGTTTGATTCTACGGGAGCGTTGCCATTTATGCTTGTTAAAAATCAATTCTTTGAAGTATTTTCAGGATCTTATATATTTTGTGGATGGAAATATTTTTCATATTGGCAAAATCAAAGATGTTTTAAATGAATATGGCAAACCACAATAAAAATTTCCTAAAATTAACGAATCCATTTTGCCTCCAAGTTAGAAGAAATTTATGGATCCACTATCCTTGGGTAATTTGATTTCACCATAGTTTCTCCAATCTCTCTCACCATATTCTCTTTTACAAATCCATTGAACAACGAACCCACTGAGATATTATGCTGACATGTTCAGTCCTATAAGTACGTCAAATTTGTGTGGATGTTAATAATCTCACTAATCATGTTTCGCACTCGGAAAGGCACCTCAGAAGAAATATATTCCAGATATAATGGAATAATCGTATGCTGGCCATGATGACTTAAGCTAAGAATAAATCACCAGGATAGAAGCAAACACCATTGAGTACGTGAAATTCTTGCGAATGGCAAAGCCTGTAGAACGGTGACACGGTGAATAATGAAAAATCCTTGACTTCACATTACTGAGTATTTACTTACGAACAACAGCCATATATATCATTACCCAAAAACCTCTCCTCACTTTCGGAACCGCTTTCTTCCCACCAATCTGGTGACGAACGAGGCCAATGTGCCGGATGCGTGCAGTCACAATTTGTTTAAAGGATGATGAGAAGGGATTAATGAAAAGAGAATGACTTTCATTCGTCCAAGTAGGAATTGTGATTTGAATGACATGGCCACAAAGAAGCAATGAATCACTCAATCGACCAAAAAGTCAATCACTGAAAATAGAATAACTAATGATTTGTGCTACCACATCTAGGTCATCAAGCCTGGAGTGGATACATGCAGTTTAATTTGGCGATTGTCATAGGATCCTCTGACTGCTTGCTTTGCGCTCACTCTTTTATATCACTAGGAGCCTGTTCGTGTGCATTTCTCCTTCACTCTTCCGCTTTACCATCCAATTAGTCAGCTATGGATCATAAGAAGTTAGACGCTGCAGTCTCCATAGACATTCATGAGATCACTGCGAGGAGAACAAATCGATAAGCATTATTGTGGCTCTTTCTGACGGATTGCATCTTCTTACTTACTTACTCACTTACTCACCTACTTCAATTTCTAACAGAGGAACACATTGTTATGGAAAGTGGAAAAGTAGTAGGGAACTACATTGGTCTTCGGAGAATCGACTTAGAAAATATACTGAATCATTACCGTATTCCTTAAAGTTAAATCCGATGAAGTAAGGTGAGCAAAGGGTAATTTCTTAATGCGATGCGCCTTTACAAATCTCCAAGTTCAACTTCATTGGAGATGTGGGTAAGATACTCCTGGGTCAAAATCTCTTCTAAAACACTCGCTTTCAAACAAGCCCCAACACACCTGCTTACAATTCGCAAAACACCAACCACGCGAAACCAGAGCCACATTCACAACTAAGCACACTTTCAGCGTTTAGTGGGAAATATTACTAATCCCATTTTAAGCACACACTTCTCCAGGTGTGCCTAATTGGCCACTAGATATTGTCAGGCGTAGTTGTTTCAATAATCAAGTTTTGCCACGGCCTTCTGAGCTCTCAATTAAATGTTGCAATTATTTGTGGTTAGAAATCTGCACTGAGTAGGGGCACAGTTTCAGCTCGTTTCCTAATTGCAAAATTGTAGGATTTGGACACTTACTGTCACATTAGATGGAGCAATAACTCGCATCACTTGGTACTACTAATGAATGACAGTAGTGAAAAGGGCGATTTCCGATGGTTCTTTGCAAACTATATTTTTCACATTCCACTATTTTGTACCCAAGTACAAGTTAAAAGATGCGCTAATATGTGACATTTAAAAGTTGAATTTATTAAATTTAAAGCACGCGTTAGCAGCATATGCAAGAATTATCGATTTTTAAACAACTGAAGCCATTTGACTGCAGTTTCGTTGACAAATTTGTGACCGAATAGGACAAAATGAGTGCTCGAAAACCTAGGAATATTAAGACCATTGCTACCAACACCACAGCGGCCACTGTTTTTGCCGCTCAAGGTGATGCTGCGGCTACTGGTAATAGAGGAGACGTAAAAGCAGTGAAGAAGGTGGTGCGTTTCAACGACGTGGTGGAAGTCTTTCATTTGGAGATTGATGTTGATTCAGACCAAATACGCTGAGTTGCTTGGAGACACTGACGACAGACGCATCTGTCGAGCCACTCGCCTCACCGGCTGCACAACACGTCTCAACGTGTCCACCACAAGACGCAACAAGCACGGTGGACTGTGCTTTGTGGTGACTGTGGAAGGCAGGCGGGATTCGGACGTGCGACGATTCAAGAGGCTACTAGGCGACAAATTTCCTGACATCTTTTCACTCGGGCTTAACACCGTGCCCACAACATTTATCAACTCGAATATTCTGTAAATATTCCAGTTCTTCATCTTCTTCTTCATTGGCTCTGCACCAAATCCAGCAGCTTGCACAGACAGACATTATGGAACAGCAGGAGTGCAGGCTGAAATTAGACAATACCATCATCTGATTCATCTAACCACGATCCGCGAATGCAAAGTCGCAGATGCAACATTCAACAAGTCAATAGCAAGTACTCCTTCTTGTTCGTGCCCTCTGTCATGAGTGCAGAGACACAAAGGGGAGATCGCCGGACTTCAAGTGCTCTAGAACTGTTGAAGACAGCTAAGAGAGTGAGAGAGAGAGGGAGGGAGGGAGGGAGGGTGGGAGAGACGTCATGAGATAGAGAGTGATGGAGATTAATATTCGATTTACGATATATGGAGTTGAATCTACCCCCTACCGAGTCCTCCGATTCCCTGTCAAATGCTGCTGGTGCTGGTGCTGCCGCCTCCTTTAACCACAAATCTCAATCGTCTGATTGAAATGCTTCATGTTCGAATTGTTATTGAAGTATATGAATTCTAATCTATCCGTTTCTTCTTCTTCTCCCTCCTGTACTCTAATTCGCTTCACAGTCGGAGTGAAGTTACCAAGTTTGGTTTGAGGTGGGCATTTTAGCTAATCTCCAATGGCAAAAGGCAAAAGTCTTTGGGTGCTTGGTAGAATAGAGCAATTCATGTTTGAAGAGTTGTCGATGAAGCATAGTTGGGAAATATAAGGCAAGTGAAACTGCAGAAACTTCGGCTTTGAGTTGGTGCGGGAATCTGCTTAGAACAGTGAGTCAGGATGGTCAACCAGAAGAGAGCTCGTTTACTGATCCGGTGTCCGTGACGGTGTCGGTAATGTCGGGAGATGGCATTTCGAGTTTCTTAGTTATCCGATTGCGATACCGCATACTTAAATTCCATTTATTAAGTTAACACGAATTGACTCTTTTTAATCTTCAAAATACCTGGGGTTCGAACAAATGAGTATAAAATTGGTGACAAGCTGAAGAGGTGAGAAATTGTTGTGCCCACTTACAGTTACAAGAAGCCAGATTAGAAAGAATCCCAGAGTCACTGTGACTTAGCGTACCTCCATACGCTTGGCAACTCATCCCATTTTCACTCTGAGATGACTGCGAAATGAAACAGTTCCTTAAACAAACACTGAATACAACAGGAAAGGCGTTAAAAGAAATAATACGCTTGGCACGCTAAAGGCAAATATTTACCACTTGTTCGAAATATTAAACCTTACTTAATTTTAAAGGCGCATTAAATAAACCTTCATTTATAAAAAATTCGTTTTTCTTTTCGATAATTTCGAATACTTGGCCAATTTTAGACAGACGCATTTTGATGTTGCTCAGCAGTTTATGTAACAATGGTGGGTCTATTTCGTCAATGATGTATTGACAATTTCATACCAAATGCCAAAATCTTCCTTTCAAAGTAGTGCCACGCTCAATGTAAATCACTTGAATAGATGTAAACAATCTTAATGGGCCATTGTACCGTTAACATTTGAATAAAATGTAACGACTTCCTAATAACTAGTAAAAAATAATTATTCTTTTCACGCAGTGATTGAGGTGTTTGATTCTACGGGAGCGTTGCTTTTCATGTTTGTTAAAATTCAATTCTTTGAAGTATTTTCGGGATCCATTAGGAAAAAAACTTGATATTTTGTTTTCTTATATATTTTGTGGATGGAAATACTTTTATATTTTTTCCGTATTAGAATTGGCAAAATCAATGATGTTTTAAATGGATATGGCAAACCACTGTAAATTCCTGTCAAATTAACAAATCCTTTTTACCTCCAAGTTAGAAGAAAGTTATGGATCCACGACCCTTGAATAATTTGATTTCACCATATTTTCTCCAATTTCTCTCACCATATTCTCTTTTACAAATCCATTGAACAACGAACCCACTGAGCAATTATGTTAAAATGCTCAGTCCTATAAGTACGTCAAATTTGTGTGGATGTTAATAATCACACTAATCATGTTTCACTCGAAAAGGCACCTCAGAAGAAATATGTTCAAAATATGGAGGAATAATCATATGCTGGCCATGATGACTTAAGCTAAGAATAAATCACCAGGATAGAAGCAAACACCATTGAGTACGTGAAATTCTTGCGAATGGCAAAGCCTGTAGAACGGTGACACGGTGAATAATGAAAAATCCTTGACTTCACATTACTGAGTATTTACTTACGAACAACAGCCATATATATCATTACCCAAAAACCTCTCCTCACTTTCGGAACCGCTTTCTTCCACCAATCTGGTGACGAACGAGGCCAATGTGCCGGATGCGTGCAGTCACAATTTGTTTAAAGGATGATGAGAAGAGATTAATAAAAGAGAATGAATTACATTCGCTCAAGTAGGAATTGTGATTTGAATGACATGGCCACAAAGAAGCAATGAATCACTCAATCGACCAAAAAGTCAATCACTGAAAATAGAATAACTAATGATTTGTGCTACCACATCTAGGTCATCAAGCCTGGAGTGGATACATGCAGTATAACCAGGCCAATTGTCATAGGACCCTCTGACTGCATGCTTTGCACGCACTCTTTTCTATCGCTAGGAGCCTGTTCGTGTGCATTTCTCCTTGTGTATATTTACAAAGATTTGCGTTATTGAGCACTCCAGGAAATTTATTTTGAGATAGCTAAGGGGTCTAATTCCAATGAAGTTCATGTTTCAAGAACTAAACTGTAAGTAGACTATCGGGAATTGAGTTTATGTCTCCTCCTGTTTATTTGCTGTCGCACTTGTCACTTCCTGATAAGTTTAATTGCAGAAGAAAGTGTCTAGACGGGATGTAAATTACTGTTCATGTCGTTGATATTTAGAAGTTAAAAGGGTTCTGCAAAGAGTAGAGACGAAATGAATACAATTTATTATATTGCCCAAAGGTTGCTAGGATACAACTTAACAGAAAATAGAAATTCAGTATAAAATAGGCACATCAATTTTAAAATAAACTCGTTTTTGACAAGGTTTATACATTTGTTCTGCTAATAAGTGCAGAATGAATAACGCAATTTTGAAGTTGAATTTAAGAAATGTCTTCTCTGCGTAAGAATGCACGCAAATTTCGTAATATGTACATTAGAGGCGGTTTTTACGCATTTAATTAGTGTCGTCAAAAGTAGAGATTTGCTAATTGAAAAGTTAGTATTTACACAGCTGCGAAAATTCGCTTTAAAGCTTAAATTTTCCCCAATTCCTACAAATTTTTCTCTA
>LR215990.1:2458693-2502704 GCA_000469805.3 Hymenolepis microstoma
AATGCTAATTGGCATTAGGAGAGAGATTATACGGTTATTTAAATCAATTCCTACATTCTAACTGCTAATAGTGATGCAATTTCCCCATTTCACAACACTAGTAATTCAAATGATTCTCATATTTTCATTTTTATTAATTGATTTGATCTTTCAATCGTTTCGCATTATGTTATAACCAACGAAATCAAGCTCATTTATGCTGCCGATGACCTAGCCGATTATTTGAAGAAAGTGGATGCTCATATTACATATTTTAGCAGAGACTATTTCAGAGTCTCTCAAGATATTCGAGCAGGATCTTAATCAAGTTCCTTACACAAATAGGAATATACTCGACTCTCACATTTTAGTTATGTATGTTTTTGTTTACTACCTCTGTCTTTATTAGGGACAATTTGCTTTAGATTTGTAATATCTGGCAATGAAGAACTTTAGAATTAATTAAGTATGTAAGTGATTGATTATATTTCTCATTGATTGACACATTTATATTCCATTTGTGTCCTCCTCCCTACTCTTATGATCAGGAATTTATAACGACGCACACTCTAATATTGGAAACAATTTTCGCGTCTGATCGCCCATCCCCACCAGTTGATATGTTGAAAATGCGACCATTTGACAATTTACAGTTTTATTGACTGCACTTTCTAATAAACATGGTCATATGCCAAAAAAGACAATTTCGATATTTGATTGCGATTACGATATTTGATGTGATTCCAGACATTTCACATTCGATGAGACCTCATGAAACCAACTTTCGAATCCCTTCTCGCTTCAAAACTGTTCCCCAATTAGGTGTGATATGATATTACATATCATATGAACCTGTGATCAAAATATGACCACTATTCAGCTTAAATTTTCTATAAAAGATGAAATTAATGTACGAACTCTTTAACATTGAATGGTTTCTGAATCCCGAGAGAAATGTGTGAAATTTCCGAAATGCAACAAGGTGATATATATATTAGTGGTTCCTCAGGCAACACAATGACAGTAAATAATTATTCCCTTGTGGACGCTCCTCACATTTCTGGTGTTTCATTTCTGGTTAAACTTCATATAACTCATCATCTATTTTACCGTACTCTTTAATATTTTATGCAATTAATTAAAGTACTCGATGCGCACTTCTTCCATTGTGTTCTTATTCCAGCTTTTGGTGTTTCATTGTTACAAACTGCTATCATTTGGAGAGGTCATGAGTTAGTAAACTCGCGCTCTCTCTCTCTCTCTTCCTCCGCGATTGCTAAATAACTGAATATAATCAGAACGTAGCACATAAAGAGGATGGTAGTGAAAATGCAGGGTTTGTGTCTATTATTGGCAGAGATGAATAGAAATGTGATTTGGTCGGCCTCCTGGTTCAAGCAATGCAGTTATTTGTGCGGACTTCTTCCTTCCTAATCGTTCACCATTGGCAACACAGGCAAAGTTACTACAAATTCACTTGATGATTGACTATCCTCAACAAATACTGAAACTCAGCGTCAGTTAAGGAAGGTGTTTTTTTCACCAGTTTAACCAGTTGGACCTGAAATTCATCCCGAAGTTAGTTATAGTTACCTTTCTTATATTCTGTCACACTTTGGTTTCAATTCGCTTCTCAGCTTCCATCAGACATACTTAAACTTGAAGTGCTGATGATCTATGCAGCAGTGCCAGCACAATTAATCGACAATTATTGCATTAAAATTGTGATTTTTTGTGACGAGTGGAAGAGTATGGATATGGTGATTGGCTTCAGTAGGACTTAATTCTTCCATCACAACAGAGAATGTCTATAAAACGAAAGGCGTATTGGTAGGCACGCAATAGTGGGTTGTGTGGAAAGTACTGTAAACGACAATGATGGAGGATGACAACTTACCTTCAGTCAGAAATCCAAGACGAAATCACTTGCCACTTCATGTAGATCGGAGGGAAGACGTGATGAGTCTTAAAGAAAATGCATGCGCTAAAGGTTAGCTGAAGTATTGTGTCTTCTACCCGGCATCACATTTTCATGGGGTCAATAAGCCTTGACATGACTGATTAGTCTCAATGTATCAGTAACAAAAGGTGCACCAATCTAAATTGCAGGAATCAGGACTAGGTGGTAAATTTCCTCTAGTGTGTGAGACTACTGAGACATATTGAGAAGTGTGTCAGAACAACTACCAAGTGATATGGCCGTCTATCACATGCGATTGGATCAACTACTGATAAACAAAAGTAGGAACGTAAAAAGAATTCAGCATTTGACTACTATCAAGTCAAATATTCAAATTCATATTCACATTGCTAAAGCCACACACACACATACACACACATTAGAGCAGTGTGCGAGGTAATTATGGAGAGCAGTTTCCAAACGAAGTGAGGGCTAATGTGTGCTGCGTTGATTGGGAGTCATTGATATCGGAGTGTGGTAGAGTATGTGGTGGAGGCAAATTCCAACCAGAGCACTCGATAACCGTCAGTTTTGAAGCTGACGTTACCGCCCAGGAGCACGTGGAGGTGAGGGTTGGATTTTACCTGGGCCCCACTGGGTGGAGGCTTTCACACATACTCACATGTTTGCCCACCTACCTGCCCGCCTGCCCGACTGCCCACCCCTCTTTCGTGTAATTTGGCCTCTGGAACTCTCTCGAGTCCACGGAAGCAGCTAGAGCACCGTCTTCGCCATTGCGGTCGTCTTCTTCATCGTTGTCGTCGTGGTCGTGGGCACCTACGCTCCCTACTCTACAAACTCACGCTGCTACATGTAGGTTCACTGTCGACGCGTCCTGCCGAGTCCGAGTACCGCGGCTCCACTGTCTTCTCGTTTGGAAACCTGTGCTGCACCTGCTGCTGCTGCTGCTGCTAACCTTTAAATTTAATATTAATATTTTGAAACAAGTGGTAAGTCTTTGCCTTTAACGTGCAAAGCGCATCACTTTCTTTTAACGTCTTTCCTGTTGTATCCAGTGCTTGTTTCAGGACCTGTTTCATTTGCAGTCATCTCAGAGTGAAAATGAGATTATTGGCCAAGCATATTTAGTGATTCTAAGTCACAGTGACTCTGAATTCTTTCTAATCTGGCTTCTTGTAACGTGAGTTCGCACTACAATTTCTCACTCTTCAGCTTGTCACCAAACTTCATACTCATTGTTCCAACCCAGGTATTTTGGAGATTTAAAAGAGTCAATTCGTGTTAACTTAATAAATGAAATTGAAGAATGCGGTATCGCAAGCGAATGATTACGAAACTCGAATACCATCTCCCTCGAATTCGGGAAATTCTTATATAAGAAACAGATATGCAGGTACACAGCTGCTTCTATTAGCAAGACTAATTATAAATCGCCAACTTTTGGAATGGAATTAAATTGTTACTTATTTTTAGGGTACTATGTGAAACACTATAACACCTTTTAGCTTTTTAATTGGCTCATCATTTGCACGACTTTCGTATAACATATTTAGTCCCTCTTCCCACTATTCAAAAACCTGCCGTTTTATTTAACTAAAACCCCAACTCGAGTGGTTTTCCGCTTTAGCAGCAAATCGAAATGGTTTTCTCCTAGAGTATGTTCTACACACCTGAAAAGGTGATAGTCCGATGGACGGGTGTTAGGTCAACCGAATATTACGAGTTTAGCATTGATAGTAGCATGCATACATTCGCACACGATGCGACACTCGACAGTAGCCCAGTGTTACCACACCGTTGTTAAGCTCGGTACCACGCCACTGCACCCACATCGGTGGACACACTGTTGACACAGATAGCTGGATTGCCCACAGCAAATGCGGGCCAACAGAAAGCGTGGTAGAATAAAACAATTTCTCATAAGTGCATCTCCATTATATCTGCCTTCAACACAAGTTAATTGGTTGCCGTTATAGCTTTCGAGTGTTTCGATTAGAGAAATAATGCAAAAGCCCCCGGAAGATTTTTCGAGAATAATTAAATTGAATACCAGCAACGCACTACCCCCCTCCTGACGCTTAAAAATGGTCGATATGATGATTGGCAATAAATCTTTCAAGTTCTTCTTTCCTCCACCTATTAAAAACGTGATTTTAATTTGCTTTCAAGAGACTTATTATGCAGGTTTATTCGAAACATAAAAATGGATAGTGAGAAAATAAAATCACGTTTACTTATATAGTAACAGTAGATCAATAAATGTGAATGTTCACTAGCTGCCAATGGAGCAATTTGAGTTATTGATTGATTTAATGAAATTCGCCCAATATAGAGAAAAGAGAAGGTATGGCGTAGGATGCCTTTATTGAGTTTACAGTGCCTTGTAATATTTTATACAAAAAAATAAATAAATCCATGTCCACTTCTTCCACAGAAAAATCGAAAGATTCCCACCACAGCACCGAGGAATAAACAACACCCAATTCACCCATCATTGTGATATGAAGCCAAGTGGTGGAAAACTGCCGTGAACAGTGTTTCCAATACTGGTCACCAGAACGATCCCAAAGAAACGAGCGATTTCAAGTTGAGCCCATGGTGACGTACAATGTTGCCAAGTTTTGACCTTCAGGAATTCCGAATTACAGACACTCAGGATGGACAGTCCCGCACACTGAGCCAGTTCCAGTTCTCCGACTGGGCAGATAATGGGGTTTCAATATCAAAATCGACAGAAACCCTCATTGTTCTTATTTCCCAAGTCCATAAGACACAAACCCCATCCAATTGAGTTGGATGTGCTGCGGCCAAAATTTCAGCATAAAGTAAATTTGCGAGCTGAATTATTTGGATAAGTTAAATTGGTTAATCTCTGGCGTGTGGTAGAAATGATTTCGGGTCATCGGGATTTGCTTGTGAAGGCAAGCAGAAAAAAAATATGAAAACACTTAGAAGCGTCCTATATCAAAATTAATGTCAGGATAGATATAATCAAATTCTCATTAAATAAAAAGATAATTAAAATATATTTAATCATAGCTGTTCGCCGATATAGACAAAAACGAGACACTGTACGACTCTCAAGTTTTACACCCAAGTGGTGTATTTTATGTACCGTAGTATTACTTTTATTAATCCTCCTTTGTATTTTAACTTTTTTTATGTACATAGGAATATAATAATTTAATAATAATTGGCCTTTTCACATAATTCCATTTAAAATGTATGTGAATACACTGAGAAGAACAATGGTAGAACTACTTTTTCACTGAGTCTTTGTGCGGGTTGTGAGGATTTTTCAGAAGAGAACAATTATTATAAAATTATTATAATCCTATGTACATAAAAAAGTTAAAATACAAAGGAGGATTAATAAAAGTGATACTGCGGAACATAAATACACCACTTGGGTGTAAAACTTGAGAGTCGTACAGTGTCTCGTTTTTGTCTATATCGGCGATTTTGGAACCAGCGTTTCACCTACATGTTGGAAATGAAATCTTTTATTTGTAACGTTGAATTGACTATAAATAGCAAGAGACGGGAATGAAAACGTACTACTTGGTTCGGCAACCCCAGAAGGGCTGCGATTTCCTGCGCTTCCAGTAGGGAGATATAATTGTTAATTATTAAAAAGTACCGTCAATTATACCGTTATTACCGTTAATTAAAAGTACCGTAAAATAGATGATGAGTTACATGAAGTTTGACCAGAAATGAAACACACTTACAATGAGGAGCGTACTGACCGGCATACTTATTTACGTTAATATTGTTTCTAGATGATCCATTTACTGTTGCTCCATTATGCTTTAACTTCCTAATGTAGGTAGGACGCTGATTTCAAAATCGGCGAGCAAGAAAGAAAAAGGAGATCGGCATTACGCCCCCACGATTACGCCCCCAAGCGTCCACGTAAAAGCACACAACAAGACATTCGTTCTGGATTATTCTGGACGTGGGACATCTAAACAAATGCACACCGCGCATAAACGTGCCTCGCCGTCGACGCGTGAGAGAGTGAGAAATTGAATTTGTTCCATATCCTACGCTCGAGCAAGTACTCTAGCACTGCTTTTAGATGTTCTGCATACGCTTGAACTGCACAGCTTTAGAGAGCTGCATAGGCTGGTGACACACCGCATAATGACCAGCACCGCCTACTGTTTAGAAGGGCAGGAGTTCGTTTCGATCAGAACAACTATATGTATGTATATATGCGTGTGTATGTGAGCGGATGCGATTGCAGATCGGCGGTTAGGTTCGGTTTCCTTATTTCAAGCATCCGCATCTGCACAAAAAGCCATTACAACTCATTCCGATCTCATTCCGATCCACCGACCCGCTCACATATCTGAGAATGGGCAGGCCGCCGAAACAACCCCATACGCATGCGTGTGTGCACCCATAAAGATATTACTCACCCGAGTAGCTGCAGCTTATAGGGGGAACCTGGAGGTCATTAAATAAAGCTAAATTGAGAATAAGGACTTATTCTGACTCTTACCCGTATTCCGTGTACACCGTTTCACAGTCAGTTGCTAAAACATTAACATCCTTTTTTGAGCGAGGTAGAGGTGGCCCGAATTGTATGTAGTTCTCGAGATCATTGAATTTGTTATACACGTGGACGTGGTATGAACGACCTGCACAACCGGGAGATGCGAGACTTTGTTTACAACATAAGGTTAAAGTGGCATCTAAAGTAAAATTATTCCCTTATTTTATCAGAATGAAAATATCAGGAAAAAGGAACTGATAAAGTGATTAATTTTTTGTTCAATTCAACACAACTGAACAATAAATCTCTGTAAATGTCATCAGCTACACTACAATGAAATCAATGAGAATTGGCCAATTGATTCGCAATTTCGTTATAATCTATTAATAAGAACGATAGAAAGAACCTACCATGAGTATTATTATCTTAAATATCATATTGAAATATCCGATTGAAATAATGAGTTCGATTTCCCAACTCTTCATAATTATTATAATATGGGATAATTAGCCCTTTCCTAATGAATTCCTTAATATTGTCGTTCTCCAAATGAAATTATCATTAACAACAAAATGCGAGATCGTTGATCGAAATCGTTGAATTTTAATATCACTTGGATCTAAAATATATTAAAAAAGATGTGTTTTACTTATGTTACTAGTTACCGTTAGATCCATAAATGACATCAGTTGTGAATTGGAGCTGCATGAGGTCACAACAACTGGTCAGTATTATTCCAGTAATTGAAGCTTTATAAAGTGATACACAGGTTGCATCCTTGTTGGCTTGAAAGAAATATCGAATTATTATAATAGAAGTAGTAGTAGGGTGGGTGCGTTTCAACGACGTGGTGGAGGTCTTTCATTTCGGGAAAACGTCCAAGTGCTTGATGTTGATGCAGACCAAATACGCTGAGTTGCTTGGAGACGCTGGTGACAGTCGCATCTGTCGAGCCACTCGCCTCACCGGCTGCACAACACGTCTCAACATGTCCACCACAAGACACAGCAAGCACGTTGAACTGTGCTTTGTGATGACTGCGGGAGGGAGGCGGGACTCGGGCGTGCCGAGATTCAAGAGGCTAATAGGCGAAAAATTTCATGACATCTTCCCTCGTGCTTAACACTGTGCCCACAACATGTTATCAACTCGAATATTCTATAGATAAATCTGATTATCAATTTCCAACTGATTCTACATCGCCTTCTTCTTCTTCATCTTCTTCTCCATTGGTACTGCTCCAAATCCAGCAGCTTGCGCAGACACAAAGGGGAGATCGCCGGAGTGCGATTGCGTTAGAACTGTCGAAGACAGCTAAGAGAGTGAGAGAGAGAGGAGGACGGAGGGTGGCAGAGACGTCGTGAGATGGAGAGTGATGGGGATCAATATTCGAATTACGATATATGGAATTGAATCTCCCCACTACTGAGTCTTCCAATTCCCTGCCAAATGTTGCTGGTGCTGTTGCTGCCGCCTCCTTCAACCACAAATCTTAATTGTCTGATTAAAATATTTCTTGTTCGGATTGTCATTAAATAATATGAATTCTAATCTATCTCCTTCTTCTTCTTCCTCTTCTTCTCCCTCCTGTACTCTAATTTGCTTCACAGTTAGAGTGAATTTACCGAGTTTAGCTTGAGGTGAACATTTTAGCTAATCTCCAATGGCAATGTAATAGAACAATTCACAATGTGAGATTTGTCGAGGAAGCATAGTTGGTTAAGGGTAATATATGGCAAGGGCCGACGAGAGATAGCAACTATACTGGGTCTGTCTGAGGAGGTGGTACGTTTTCTTTCCAGTCTCTTACTACTTATAGACCATTCAATGTTACAAATAAAAGCTTTAATTTCCAACATGTAGGTGCAGCGATAATTCCAAAATGGGAGGGCACGAGCCAAAAGAGAATCAATTTGGCGATCTCATATCCCCAATTTTATCACCACACATAGAAGAATTTGGATGATTGCTGTGGTGCTGGTTTTATTATATGTATTAGTAATAAGATTCAAGCAGGCGGAATGGTAATTGTAAATTATACAAGCCGCCAAATTTGACTTTTAATTATACTTGAGTTGATGTTTTGTTTTTGGCAGATTTTGTTGAATGAGTAAAAGTTGTTGTCGAACCCAATTCATTGCCTGCCAGAGTCGAGTAGCTCACTCAAAATCCCATTCAGATGAAGGTGTGCTTTTCTCGTCTGTCGTTCGGATTACAAAGTGACTTCTGTTGTGGAGTAGCTCTTATTACTCTTAATCGTGAAATTGGTTTTCTTGCAAGAAGCTGTACCTAATGAGTCTGATCTTTCTATGGACGAGGGAGGATTTTGTGTGGAGAATGTATTAACTTCATGTTCAAAAATGCGAGTGTCAATCTTATTGCTTGATGTTCCATTAATGAGTATGCCATTGTGCTGCATCGCCGGGCTATTAGTTTGTGGAGTGCCAAATTGTTCTCTGAGTGATTCGAAAACCATTTTAGGTTTTTAATATTTTATGCAATAAAATAAAGTACTCCATGCACACGTCTTTCTGATTCCCAACTATTTGCATCAAGGTGTTTATTAGAAATGCCCTGTCAGTGGTTCAATTTACGTTTGGGCTTTTCCAGTTAGTTATATACGCCTTCAATTGTCCAATTAAAATTGATTGAAAAGAAATTATTCGCAGTTGTTACAGCAGTATTGCCATTTCCTCATACCATTTTTTCGATGGTCTTGGACAACGAATGTTATAGCATCGATCAGAATGAAAATATCAGGAAAAAGGAATTGATAAAGTGATTAATTTTTTGTTCAATTCAACACAACTGAACTATATCGACTGACATTGGCAAAACTGATGACTTTAGAGGAGAGAACAAAGAAAATCGATAGAAATGATGACTTCTCTTCAAATTGCTAATTTATACCCTTTTTGTTAGAATTTATTACCCACTTTACAAGTAAGAGAAACGAGTTTCCTCAAAATGTAAAGACGTCTATCCCATATCGATTTTCATCAGCACAACTTGTGTCTCGAAATTATTCGTCCTTATGAGTCTAACCTGACGCAGCTTGTCTGGAAAAAAATTGATTGAAAATACTGTAATTTGACTCTTGGAATTTGTATAGAGAGAAATCGCATTAAAACAAATTATCTTAACACGTTGTCTCTTCTTAGAGACAGTCATTTTATGTGATATTCAAACATTTTTTGTCTCAAAGAGCCTTCAAGTCTCAAAGAGCAAGTTGGCTACTTTAATGATTCTCCCTTGGCGAAAATTGTCGTCGTGCACTCTTGATAATGATTACATACTAAATCGCCTGCTTTCTGATTAATTAATTTCACTTTTGTTGTGTGAGGTTTTCATTGTCGCCTCAACTCTGTGTGTTTGTAAACAGCCTTGGGATTTTGAATCTCAATTATTTTTAAAGACTCACACTGCAATGAAGCCACTTGAAGTATACCCCGAGTCGTTTTACGCCACTTTTGAGTTAATTTCCCATTGATTGCCTCACCGGAGGACAATTTCACTAAGACCAGATCATTTTTCGCGAATCATCGTAGTGACTAATCATCCTACTTTGCCATCAGTTATTCTTCCATTACACCGCCCTTCGAGAAAAGCCCGTTCCTGTTTATTTTTCGTTAACATTTGACGACTCAGCTCCCGAATACTCTCAGTACACGAATATTTTAAATACTACTTCGTGAATAATAGTAAAGAACAAATAATTAATGATGGATTATTTCAAACATGTTCTGTTCTCTGTCCTGGATTTGTTAGGATCGGTTCCAAGTCATCTAATTAACTGCACCCTCCTAAATTTGGTTGTTGCCTGAGAAGATAATGAACTGATATTGATATCACTTGTAATGGTGTTTTAAAAGCTATGATCTGGCCCAAAAATATGCAACGTAGGAATTTCTTAAAATTGGAGATCATAAAACCGCTTTCATGGCATTTCAGCGCCGGCGCTGGTCATACAGGCATCGTCATAGCCCTCAGCATCCTCCTGGAACGAATGCGATTCGAGGGAATGGTGGACTCTCTTCTGACAACACACCTTCTGCGATCTCAGAGGAGTAACATGATCGAGGAGGAGAGCCAATACACCGTTTTGCTACACCGTTTATTCTACACCGCCCTCTAGGAATTCCTAGCCCCTTCCAAACACACCGTATCTTCCCTTCCTTACTCCCCACAGCCCCAACCCTACTCCCCCCCCCCCTCCCTATACCACAAAGTGCCTCCCATCTCTCTACTTTTACCTCACTTTCACACCCACTCACTATTAACTTAAAGGAATTCAATTCCAATTGTTTTATCTCTCACCCTATGCATATATATGGAGAGGTCATTCATGAAATTAAACTGGAATAACATGCTTGACAAACAGTTTTTATCAAAGAAACCTAATGAAACGGCAAAGTAGTATTATTATTATTAATAGATGGAAAGTTCTCTTTTTCGGACTTTCATGAAAATGTCTCCCAGATGACCATGTATTAAGTAGATTAATTTAAGAGCTTCATAAGTATCCCTTGAAAGTCAGCAACAAAGCTTCTTGTAGACAATCTATTCTTAATCAAATTAGCCCTAAACATCTTCACTTAAGATGGGTAACGGGAAAAATTAAAATCACAAAAATCCCATTTATGCGCAATGGGAAATAGGGTAAAATAAGCGTCTCAGATAGTATAAATAATTAGTTCAATTTAGCGATAGAAGTGACAACATGATCTTAACATTGAAATGGCAGTTGGCAAAGGAAGATGCAGGCTTTCAACACTGCTTCAACCCAAGACAAGGGAAGATAAGAATTTCCTTCAAGTTGTCTGATAATTCAGTTTTGGTTGGTGATTACTTTCCCCAATTACCACTTTTATAAACAGTCAGGATTATCTCTCCCTGCGCTTAAAAAACAGTTCGAATACGTTTGACATTAAATGAGACTGCGAGTTTACAAAAGGAATGTGATTTCAAGAGGAGGTGAAATATTTTTAATAATCAACTAAACAATGTAATTTTTTGCAATTGGATAAAAAAAGAACATAATTAATATTCTTCAGCATCCCCAACTGCTTATATTTGTTGAAAATAAATACCACTTATTTTATTCATATGGGGTAATTGGCAAATTTTGACTTGGAAAAAGCTCAAGCATTTAAAAGCATTTAAAAAAGACATTAATCAGAACCGGAAGGTAATTATTGTTTTAATTATAGCAAAGTCAAACGCACAATCATCTCCAATACCCCCCCTTCGATTATCGCAAGTTATAGAAAATGGGACACCAAATGCAACTCTGCCTCCACCAGGGACCCCTCTAAGACAGGCACCACTATCAATGTAAGGTCAGAGCCTACCTGGTTAGTCTCTAGCATTCCAATGTGTAAAAATGTACGCACATTTCTTAATATGTACAGTAAAGGCGGTTTAGACATTAAATTCGTGTCGTCAAAAGTAGAGATTTGTTAATTCTAAAACTTTCCTCAATTCCTAAAAATTGTCTCCAAGGTTTGTTCTATCTATTTCTTCTTGTGAAACCAAGCAGATCTCGATGACCTGAAATTATTTCTACCACATAGCAGACGTTAATCCAATTTCAAGGGTTCAGTTAGATCACTTCAAAAAAATGTGGAAATCGTGCACAGGACTAAAAGCTCAAACGCTAACGATTATCTAGGTTACCAACCGACACATTCAGCTCAACTATGGTTAAGTCTGTACTTTATTAGCAAACATCAAAGATGCAAATAATATTCCGAATCATTTCTTCCGTGACTATTGCCTTTGGAGTGGATTGCCACACCAATAAGCCTCCACGCTTCCTCAGTAATCTCTATGGAAAGGCGTGCGAAGTTAGCTAAGCTACCTCAATGATATAGAGAAAAGAGAGGGTATGGTGTAAGATATCTTTATTGAGTTTACCGTACCTTTCATTATTTATACAATTAAATAAATAATCCCATTATTTATGTACGTAATGTTCAAACGTACAAGCATAATAATTCTTCCCCGTCTCCTACTACTTAAAGTCAATTCAACGTTGCAAACGAAAGCTCTAATTTCCAACATGTAGGTGAGACGCTGGTTCCAAACATGGCGGCATAAGGAGAGATTGTCAATTGGTTGTTTGTCGCATATACGGTGATATCGGTGAACTGAAGAAAGCACTCTTCTGCAGAACGCGCGTGTTAACGCCGACTTCAGGAGGTGTTTGATTCTACGGGAGCGTTGCCTTTTATGTTTGTTAAAAATCAATTCTTTGAAGTATTTTCAGGATCTTATATATTTTGTGGATGGAAATATTTTTCATATTTTTTCCATATTAGAATTGGCAAAATCAAAGATGTTTTAAATGAATATGGCAAACCACAATAAAAATTTCCTAAAATTAACGAATCCATTTTGCCTCCAAGTTAGAAGAAATTTATGGATCCACTACCCTTGAGCAATTTGATTTCACCATAGTTTCTCCAATTTCTCTCACCATATTCTCTTTTATAAATCCATTGAACAACGAACTCACTGAGCAATTATGTTAGAATTTTCATTCCCATTAGTACGTCAAATTTGTGTGGATGTTAATAATCTCAAGAATCATATTTCGCACTCAGAAAGGCGTCTCAGAAGAAATATGTTCAAAATATAATGGAATAATCATATGCTAGCCAATGATGAGCAATTTTCAGTGCATTTCCACCGGAAACGGGAGGACGAATACAAGTGGGCGGGGAAGCAGAACCATGCCATTATTTTAATCGACACTTCTAGTCATACTGCTTTTATCTATGACAACGAATATGTCGTACATTTTTGCCCTTTGAAAAAAGGGGCTATTTTATGAATCCCACGGGGTCTTAAGAAAGTTTGTATTTCTAAATGTGATTATTATGGGGAACTTTTAGGAGACTGGTTGGTTGGCGACTAGGAGGAGCCTCTAAATATGTAGTATGCGGTGGATACAAAGATGAAAGGATTGAGGTGGGAACAACGGTAACCCCTGTTTCCTACATATGCCTCTTCTCTTGCTCGGTTGTAAGATGGTCTTGGTGACTATTGGCAAACTTCACTTTGTCTGCTCTTCTCTCGAAACGAATTTGAATCTACAGTGGATGCTTCTCAAATGTGACTTTGCTAAACCTCAGCGATATTGTCTATGTGAAAATCCCCAAGTATGAGATTGGTTTCGAGATGAGTCAGTCCACGTCAACAATATCGTGTTTATTCTTGCAGTGGTTCGCTGGCATGGAGCTTAGTCAATAAGGTTCAATTGAGGCAGATCGTTTAAATACTAAACGAGGCATCGGTAATGAGCTGGGAGGTTGTAGCACATTCACTTCAATGTACTTCAGGTGTTCATCTATTATTTCAATGTTGAAAGTGGTAGAAAATGGTAAATTTAGAATTCAGAGAGGATGCCGATATGGTGGAGGAGATTATTTCATCGGTTTATTTGAAATGAAAGGGAGATCTATGCGGAGTGTACACCTTCTCTAAGGAACAAAGTGACCTTCCTGAAAAAGACGAAAATCTAAATTAAACCTTTACCTGTTATGTGGCGTCAAATTGGATTAACTATTGATTTGTGCTACCACATCTTGGTCGTCAAGCCTGGAGTGGATACATGCAGTATAATTTGGCCAATTGTCATAGGATCCTCTGACTGCATGCTTTGCGCGCACTCTTTTCTATCACTAGGAACCTGTTCGTGTGCATTTCTCCTTCACCCTTCCGCTTTTCCATCCAATTAGTCAACTATGGATCATAGGAAGTTCGACGCTGTAGTCTTCAAAGACATTCATGAGAACACTGCGAGAAGAACAAATTGATATGCAATATTATGGCTCCTCCTGACAAATTGCATCTTCTTACTTACTTGCTCACTTGCTCACTTACTCACTTACTCACTTACTTACTTACTTACTTACTTACTTACTTCCAACAGAGGAACACATTGTTATGGAAAGTGGAAAAGTAGTAGAGAACTGCATTGACCTTCGGAGAATCGAGTTAGAAAACATACTGAATCATTGCCGTATTCCTTAAAGTAAAATCCGATGAAGTAAGGTGAGCAAAGAGTAATTTCTAAATGCGATGCATCTTTACAAATCTCCAAGTTCAATTTCATTGGATATGTGGGTAAGATACTCCTGACCCCAACACACCGCGCGAAGCCAGAGTCACATTCATAACTAAGCACACTTTCAGCATTTAGTGGGAAATATTGCTAATCCCATTTTAAGCACGCATTTCTCCAGGTGTGCCTAATTGGCAACTAGATGTTGTCAGACGTAGTTGCTTCAATAATCAAGTTCTGCCACGGCCTTCTAAGCTCTCAATTAAATGTTGCAATTATTTATAGTTAAAAATCAGCTTCAGCTCGTTGCCTACTTATCGAATTGTAGGATTTGCATACTTACTGTCACATTAGATGGAGCAATAACTCGCATCACTACTAATGAATGACAGTAGTGAAAAGGGAGATTTCTGATGGTTCTTTGCAAACTATACTTTTCATATTCCACTATTTTGTACCCAAGTAAAAGTTAAAAGATGCGCTAATATGTGGCATTAAAAATTTGAATTTGTTTAATTTGAAGCACGTGTTAGCAGCATATGCAAGAATTACCGATTTTCAAAGAATTGAAGTCATTTGACTGCAGTTTCGTTGACAAATTTGTGACCGAATAGGACAAAATGAATTCTCGAGGACCTAAGAATATAAAGACCATTGCTACCAAAACCAAAGCTGCCACTGTTGCTGCTGCTCAAGGTGATGTTGCGGCTACTGGTGGCAGAGAAGACGTAAAAGCAGTGAAGGAGGTGGTGCGTTTCAACGACGTGGTGGAGGTCTTTCATTTCGAGAAAACGTCCATGTGCTTGATGTTGATTCAGACCAAATACGTGCTTAACACTGTGCCACGACATGTTATCAACTCGAATATCTTGTAAATAAAACTGATTATCAATTCCCAATTGATTCTACTTCGTCAATGTCTCCTTCTTCTTCTTCTTCTTCTTTTTCTTCATTGAAACTGCACCAGATCCGGCAGCTTGCGCAGGCAGATATTACGGAACAGCGATAACTTGATGAATGAATAAATTTTGTGCCAGTTTTAATAATTCTAAATCCAACATGTCAAATAGCAATACCCTGAAGAATCGACTTATTTCTACTTCTAAAAACACTATGACTGGTGGCAGGCCACTTTAATCACTAAAGTCATTAAAAATAATGAAAAACGCTTCCAATTTTAATTCTTTCTGTACCATTCTATAAAATTCCTTAAGTTAATTAATTTTACTTGAAGTTTAAAAAAATTTCAAAGTTTTACTTTACTTACAATTCGGTGGTGAAAAAATTGACATCTCGATTTTGCACTTATCTCTTTGTGGTGAGGAATTAAATTGATCAAATTTTGAAGTTATTGAGAGAAAAATGGCAATGAACTGACTATTCTGCAGAATGTGAATTACTCGCTCTGGAGGAACCAGGACACGAGATCTACACAAGGGATAGATGTTGGATCACCTCTTTCTCAGCGGACTTGAAATTTGCACATAGAAGTCAGAGAAAGCCATGTTCATTAGACAGGCAGAAATGTATCTTTTAATCTGTGGGTTTATTGAGAACATACAGATATTTGATCTATAAATATTTGGGATCTAATTCCAAATTACTTTATTGAAAAATAGAAGCGTTGGCAAATTTAACAAGTGACACTATTTAGTAGTGCAAGGACAAAATATGTGCAAATGCTTAAACATATTTAATGCAAAAAGGAAAATGCCAGAACTCTTTCACAACTCTGTCCACTTGAGCATATGACAATGGTATCCTTAAAAACTGTTCTGTGGTATGGGACTTAACATCTATTCGAAAAGTTTCACTCAACCACAAATCGAACTGGTGTTTTCAAATAAGAAAAGGGCCTTTCCACTTCAATCCTGTTATTAAATTATTTTGCTGGACATTTATATACCATGACATTAGTTCCTCAAGGCTTGATGCTTTCCTATAGTTAAGAGAGTATTCTGGTTCTCTCCTGATGCAACATTTAATGCGTTCCAATCAACCTTCAAATATCATCCCAGTGTTCAAATGCCTTTCTACCTTAAAACCGCAACAGGAATCGTCAAAACTCAGTTCATCCATTCGGAAGCAATCGTTCTATTAGCTATTCGAGGGTTTGAAGGAGCTGACTAGATCAAAGCTAGTTTTATAAATGGCTACTGGCAGGAAAGAGCTCATATTGCTACCCAAGCGCCGTTAGCCAGCACACAACCAAAGACTTTCGGCGAATGATATGGCAACACAATTCACCCATCATTTTGATGTTAAGCCATATGGTGGAAAACTGTCGTGAACAGTGTTTCCAATACTGGTCCCGAGAATGATCACAAAGAAACGAGCGATTTCAAGTTGAGCTCATGGTGGAGTACAATACGCCAAGTTTTGCCGTTCGGGAATTCCGAATTACAGACACTCAGGATGGACAGTTCCGCACACTGAGGCAGTTCCAGTTCTCCGACTGGGCAGACAATGGGGTTCCGATATCAAAAGTGGCAGAAACCCTCATTGATTTTACTTTCCAAGTCCATAAGACACAAGCCCAATCCAATTGAGTTGGATGTGCCTACGGACAAAATTTCAGCATAAAATAAATTTGCGAGCTGAATTATTTGGATAAGTTAAATTGGATTAACCTCTGGCGTGTGGTAGAAATGATTTCGGGTCATCGAGATTTGCTTGTGAAGGCAAGCAGAAAAAAATATAAAAACACTTGGAAGCGTTCTGTATCGAAACTAATGTCAGGATAGATAGAATCAAATTCTCATTAAATAAAGAGATGATTAAAATATATTTAATCATACCTGGTCGTCCAACACCAGCTGAACAATGGATGACGGTAGATCCTAAACGATTAGGCAGGGTATTCTGCAACAAATTTGCAGAAACTCCATTCCCCTGCCCTCCTCTCAAAGACTGCTTTGGTCCTAGAGCTTGCCGTGCCTGACAAGCTTGACGAATAAACAGGAGTAAGGGTTGAGGTTGTTCAGGAGCCCTGCAATCGGGCCACGAGGCGAACTGGGATTGTTTTATCTGCCTGGGTTTCTGCACCGGGTGGAGGTTCTCACATTAACTATTATACCCACCTTTGAAGTTTTGGGAATTCGATTCATTGGAATTTGATAAGGAAACCATTTTCTGAAGATTGAATGTCCGATTTGTGTAGTATGCATAGTCTGTAGATTCGCAAGCAGAGTTACTGCAAATGATGAATATTCTACTGAGGTACTTCTAGGTGCATTTTCAGGGTAGATGTGATATATTCGGGACCGCTCTTTCTCTTTAGTCATCATCACAATCACTCGAGAATTCTGTTTCAAAATCATACGCCAAAAATCACTAAACGTCTCTGGAGGTGGACCCTAATGGGGAAGATTTTTAGGAATTATGGAAAGTTTAAGCTTTAAAGCAAATTTTCGCGGCTCTGTAAATAATAATTTTTTAATTGACAAATCTCCACTTTTGACGACACTAATTAAATGCCTAAACCGCCTTTACCACACATATTACGAAATTGGCGTGCATTTTTACGCAGAGAAGATATTTCTTAAATTTAACTTCAAAATTGCGTTATTCATTCTGTACTTTTAAAACACCATTACATGAGATACCAATATCAGTTCATTTTGTTCTCAGGCAACAAATAAATTTAGGAGGGTGCAGTTAATTAGATGAATTAGAACCCCTCCTTACAAATCCAGGACAGAGAACAAGACACGTTTGAAATAATCGATCATCAATTATTTGCTCCTTACTATTATTCACGAAATAGTATTTAAAGTATTCGTGCCCTGAGAGTAGTCGGGATCAGAGTCGTCAAATATTAACGAACAGATAAACAGGAACGGGCTTTTCCCGAAGGGTGGTGTAATGGAAGAATAATTGATGGCGAAGTAGGATGATCAGTCACTGCGATGATTTACGAAAAATGATCTGGGCTTAGTGAAATTGTCCTCCGATGAGGCAATCAATGGGAAATTAACTCAAGAGTGGCGTAAAACGACCCGGGGTTTACTTCAAGTGGCTTCATTGCAGTGTGAGCCTTTAAAAATAATTGAGATTCCAACCCCCAAGGCTGTTTACAAACACACAGAGTTGAGGCGACAATGAAAACCTCACAAAACAAAAGTGAAATTAATTACTCAGAAAGCAAGCGATTTAGTATGTAATCATTTTCAAGAGTGCACGACGATAATTTTCGCCAAGAGAGAATCATTAAAGTAGCCAACTTGCTCTTTGAGACTTGAAGGCTCTTTGAGACAAAAAATGTTTGAATATCATATAAAATGACTGACCCTAAGAAGAGGCAACGTGTTAAGATAATTTGTTTTAATGCGATTTCTCTCTATATGAACCTCAAGAGTTAAATTACAGTATTTTCAATAAATTGTTTTCATACAAGCTGCGTCAAGTTAGAATCATAAGAACGAATAATTTCGAGGTACAAGTTGTGCTCAGGCAAATCGATATGGGATAGAAGTCTTTACATTTTGAGGAAATTGTTTCCTGAACTTGTAAAGTGGGTAATAAATTGCAACAAAAAAGGGTATATATTAACACCTTGAAGAGAAGTCATCATTTCTATCGATTTCCTTTGTTCTCTCCTCCAAAGTCATCAGTTTTAACAATGTCAGTCGATATAGTTCTTCTTTTCAGCACTCTCGATTTAATAGCAATAAATGGCCATAATTTGTTAATAGTTCGCTCGATACAACTCTGCGAACTCGTCTTTCATGCTCTAAAAATATTGTAGCTGGGTGAAAAACAGGTATAACTTCACAAATAAATGAATATTCATTAGATGCAAAAGTAGATTTATAAGAAAGCAAATTTGTAATTTGTAGCTACAAATAACGGTAAAAATCGGTAAGGTTAGATTATCCTATTAAAACATTCGTCATCGAAAAAATAAAAAAATGGTATGAGGAAATGGCAATGCTGCTGTAACAACTGCGAATAATTTCTTTTCAATCGATTTTAATTGGACAATTGAAGGCGTATATAACTAACTGGAAAAGCCCAAACGTAAATTGAACCACTGACAGGGCATTTCTAATAAACACCTTGTAAACTCGCACCCGCATTTAATGTCAAACGTATTCGAAATGTTTTTAAGCGTAGGGAAAGTTAATCCTGACTGTTTATAAAAGTGGTAATTGGGGAAAGTAATCGCCAACCAAAACTGAATTATCAGACAACTTGAAGGAAATTCTTATCTTCCCTTGTCTTGGGTAGAGGCAATGTTGAAAGCCTGCATCTTCCTTTGCCAACTGCCATTTCAATGTTAAGATCATGTTATCACCTCTATCGCTAATTTGAACTAATTATTTCTACTATCTGAGGCGCTGATTTTACCCTATTTCCCATTGCGCATAAATGGGATTTTTGTGATTTTAATTTTTCCAGTTTCTCATCTTAAGTGAAGAAGTTTAGGGCTAATTTGATTAAGAATAGATTGTCGACAAGAAGCTTTGTTGCTGACTTTCAAGGGATACTTATGAAGCTCTTAAATTACTATAAATTAGGGCCTCCGATTAATAAATGGTTCTCGGAGAGACATTTTCATGAGAGTCCGAAAAGGAGAACTTTGCATCTATTAATAATACTACTACTTTGCCGTTTCATTAAGTTTCTTTGATAAAAACTGTTTGTCAAGCATGTTATTCCAGTTCGTGAGTGCATGGACTTCTCGGCCCACCAGTAACAAGGAGTCGCGCTGCATTGTCGGCGTACTCTATATTGGATCTCATTGTCTAAACTCTGCACTGTTTCCCTGTTTCCACGACATTGTCAGAGTAGCTTAGCTAATCTCGAAACCAATTTCATACAAAGGGAATTTGATCGAGGTTTAGTCAGGAATTACTTAAGTAGCATCCGCCTACACTATACAAACAGGACTTAAGGAAAAAAAGACAAAGTGAATTCTGATAATAGCTAATTTAATCGTACTATAACCATATGAAGGAAACATGATTATCACCCCGTAATCACCACAATCTACATATTTGATGCCCATTCCTCCCCCCCAAAGGTCAAAATCTATGAGCCGTTCACCCTCACGGATATATCTTAAATTAAACAAGTAAAGTTACAGTTTTCATATACTCACAGAAGCTTTACGTAAATGTTGCAGGCGTCCAAAATGGAAGAATATGCAAAAAATCAGAGATACGCAATCCACCACAAAGGAATATTGAACTAACGTTTCTTAAACAAAGATTCGGCATTTATATTAATTATTCTTTGTTTCCTAATATTATATGAATGGTGCAATAGCTCGTTCAAGTTCCACTTGATCAGAGCGTAAACTGAAAGACTGGACGGCACAAACCCGAAAGCGCGCTATTAGGACACGAAGGGCAATAGTTTCACCATGACTTTTATAAACATATTTAATTTTTTTTATTTTCTACAAATTAGTTCATTGACGCTTATATTACTTTTAAATTTAAGTTTAATAAGTCATTATTATAAATACATCCGTGCTTCGGCAGATATGGCATATGTGCAATATTGAATAATAATGAATGATTCGACAGACCTTTGATTTAGCAAGAATTGAATTATTTGCAATTTACTGGTTTCGTTTATGGAGTAGGCGTTTGCTATAGTGTTTGCAAATGTTATTTTAAACGGACTTTTTCCAATTGACCATTGGATGGAGAAGGCAGTATTTTCTTCCCTTTTTCTTTTGTGGGGTTAGTTTCGGTTAGTTGTGGTTTTATTAACTTCTGTGTCCATAATTTGATAGTAAAAAGAGAAAGCATTGTTGCTTATGAAATTCCAGTTAACGTTTTGTTAAATGAGTACATTTTGTTGTCGAATCAAGTTCATTGCTTCCCAGAGTCGAATAGCTCACTCAAATTCCCAGGCAGATGAAGGTGTGCTTATCTCATCTGTTGTTCTTAGTGCAAAGGGATTTATATTGTGGAGTAACTCTTATTACTCGTATTCCTGAAATTGGTTTCCTTGCAAAAGGAGGTTAAAGTGGCGTCTAAAATAAAATTATTATTTTTACTTTATGAGATTGAAAATATCAGGAAAAAGGAATTGATAAAGTGATTAATTTTTTGTTCAATTCAACACAATTGAACAATAAATCTCTGCAAATGTCATCAGATACACTTCAATGAAATCAATGAGAATTGGCCAATTGATTCGCAATTTCGTTATAATCTATTAATAAGAACGATAGAAAGAACCTTAAATATTAATAATAATAACAAAGTTACAGCTGCTTTTCTACAATTCTGGTTGTAATATGAGGATAATTTGGATGGAATTTGTCAATTTTTGTTTCAATTTTTCCACCATTCCAACCGAATTCTAAAGATCATGAGTTGGAAGCGGAAATATTCCATTTATGGAGCATAACAGATGAAAGAGAATTGTGCAGTTTGTGCAGTTTGATGTAAGCAATTCTATTATTCATTTTGACAATTCGAATAGAACAAGTGATAATTTATATTGCAGTGGATGGTTAATGCTAATTGGCATTAGGAGAGAGATTATACGGTTATTTAAATCAATTCCTACATTCTAACTGCTAATAGTGATGCAATTTCCCCATTTCACAACACCAGTAATTCAAATGATCTCATATTTTCATTTTTATTAATTGATTTGATCTTTCAATCGTTTCGCATTATGTTATAACCAACGAAATCAAGCTCATTTATGCTGCCGATGACCTAGCCGATTATTTGAAGAAAGTGGATGCTCATATTACATATTTTAGCAGAGACTATTTCAGAGTCTCTCAAGATATTCGAGCAGGATCTTAATCAAGTTCCTTACACAAATAGGAATATACTCGACTCTCACATTTTAGTTATGCATGTTTTTGTTTACGACCTCTGTCTTTATTAGGGACAATTTGCTTTAGATTTGTAATATCTGGCAATGAAGAACTTTAGCATTAATTATGTAAGTGATTGATTATATTTCTCATTGATTGACACATTTATATTCCATTTGTGTCCTCCTCCCTACTCTTATGATCAGGAATTTATAACAACGCACACTTCGCTTCTCAGCTTCCATCAGACATACTTAAACTTGAAGTGCTGATGATCTATGCAGCAGTGCCAGCACAATTAATCGACAATTATTGCATTAAAATTGTGATTTTTTGTGACGAGTGGAAGAGTATGGATATGGCGATTGGCTTCAGTAGGACTTAATTCTTCCATCACAACAGAGAATGTCTATAAAACGAAAGGCGTATTGGTAGGCACGCAATAGTGGGTTGTGTGGAAAGTACTGTAAACGACAATGATGGAGGATGACAACTTACCTTCAGTCAGAAATCCAAGACGAAATCACTTGCCACTTCATGTAGATCGGAGGGAAGACGTGATGAGTCTTAAAGAAAATGCATGCGCTAAAGGTTAGCTGAAGTATTGTGTCTTCTACCCGGCATCACATTTTCATGGGGTCAATTAGCCTTGACATGACTGATTAGTCTCAATGTATCAGTAAAAAAAGGTGCACCAATCTAAATTGCAGGAATCAGGACTAGGTGGTAAATTTCCTCTAGTGTGTGAGACTACTGAGACATATTGAGAAGTGTGTCAGAACAACTACCAAGTGATATGGCCGTCTATCACATGCGATTGGATCAACTACTGATAAACAAAAGTAGGAACGTAAAAAGAATTCAGCATTTGACTACTATCAAGTCAAATATTCAAATTCATATTCACATTGCTAAAGCCACACACACACATACACACACATTAGAGCAGTGTGCGAGTTAATTATGGAGAGCAGTTTCCAAACAAAGTGAGGGCTAATGTGTGCTGCGTTGATTGGGAGTCATTGATATCGGAGTGTGGTAGAGTATGTGGTGGAGGCAAATTCCAACCAGAGCACTCGATAACCGTCAGTTTTGAAGCTGACGTTACCGCTCAGGAGCACGTGGAGGTGAGGGTTGGATTTTACCTGGGCCTCACTGGGTGGAGGCTCTCACACATACTCACATGTTTGCCCACCTACCTGCCCGCCTGCCCGACTGTCCACCCCTCTTTCGTGTAATTTGGCCTCTGGAACTCTCTCGAGTCCACGGAAGCAGCTAGAGCACCGTCTTCGCCATTGCGGTCGCCTTCTTCATCGTTGTCGTCGTGGTCGTGGGCACCTACGCTCCCTACTCTACAAACTCACGCTGCTACATGTAGGTTCACTGTCGACGCGTCCTGCCGAGTCCGAGTACTGCGGCTCCACTGTCTTCTCGTTTGGAAACCTGTGCTGCACCTGCTGCTGCTGCTGCTGCTAACCTTTAATATTTAATATTAATATTTTGAACAAGTGGTAAGTCTTTGCCTTTAACGTGCAAAGCGTATCATTTCTTTTAACGTCTTTTCTGTTGTATCCAGTGCTTGTTTAAGGACCTGTTTCATTTTGCAGTCATCTCAGAGTGAAAATGAGATGAGTTGCCAAGCATATGGAGGTAGGCTAAGTCACAGTGACTCTGAATTCTTTCTAATCTGACTTCTTGTAACTGTGAGTTCGCACTACAATTTCTCACCTCTTCAGCTTGTCACCAACTTCATACTCATTTGTTCCAACCCCAGGTATTTTGGAGATTTTAAAGAGTCAATTCGTGTTAACTTAATAAATGAAATTGAAGAATGCGGTATCGCAAGCGAATGATTACGAAACTCGAATTACCATCTCCCTCGAATTCGGGAAATTCTTATATAAAAAACAGATATGCAGGTACACAGCTGCTTCGATTAGCAAGACTAATTATAAATCGCGTATGCCACGGGTTCCAGATATTTTTAATATCGTTAATTATAACCTTGGCTTTAGTAGTGTGTGTATATAGTTAATATATATATAGGTTTGGATTTAGAGTTAGGATTAGGATTAAGTTTCATACCCCTCAGCCGAACTAAATATCTTGTCAAGAAGAGGAGATAATAACCGTCTTTGGTGAGAGAAGACCGAGAGTGAAGTAATACGCTTGTTGGAAGGAGAGAAGTCCGAACTGAGGGAGGAAAATCTTGAATTTGATAAGGAACGTGTAGAACGAGGTGCTTCACACGTTGAAAATTAGAAAAAATATAGGAGCCAGCGTGAGTGCATTTGTTAGATCGAGAGATGTAAATTTATCAAATTAACGCATTCTCGAAAGGGGGATGAACCAAATGATCAAATGTTTCAATCCGGAGAAACAAATGCTCCTTTTTATGCCAATCTATTTGAGTAGTAGATCTGTTAAAGCTCAACTTTGGTGAAAGTGTAGTGGGCATCCACCTCGACTTGTTACCAATTCGCATAAAGGATGAAAATATGAGTTAGACCTTGTTCACTCGCTTTATGAAATGATAATTCATCAGGACTTGAAGTGGCGAAGTCCATCCATCAACATATTTTTCCAACGAAATTCTCCATTTTCTATAAATATGCACAAAATTTAGGAATATTTTGTAATGACAATCAAACAGAATCAGGTTGCTTTATTTTTCATAGTTGGACGTTGCCAATTCACATTTTATTACTAAGCCAAATAGATCATTAAAAGTCAGAATGCATAAATCGAAATTCAGTAGGGGCATATATAGTAATCAACATGCCCAGATTATGCGTGGAGAAATGAGTGCAATAGAAAGAGACGTCTTAGGCAAAATATTTTCCAATTACACTTGAAATAACCCTACTCGCTTCAATTCATTTTACAGGGGGAAAAATCAATCTATGGAGTGCATAACGTGATCTTGGCTGAAGGTAGAAATCTCATGCGCGCTAGAACATTCTAGAATGAGCGTGTGTGGTCGTGAGTGTAGAGACGTCTCTCAGGTAATCAATAATCAATGGCCACGGGATGTTCCCTTTTTAACAAAATGATATCATCTTGGCTTTCTAGATTATTCTCAAACCAAATTCTCACTTATGTCTTGCGCTTGACCAACCACCCCTTTTTAATCGTGCTGTTAATAATACCTGAGCATTTCGTTCTTAAATTTATTCACAAACCTGGACATGAAATCTTGCAATTTAATAGTTGGGGCATTGAAGGGTGATTTAGTATGACGTGAATATTTCAAAATCAAAATTAGCTCTACCATTGTTCTTCTCAGTGTATTCACACACATTTTAAATGGAATGATGTGAAAAAGACCAATTATTATAAAATTTTTATTATAAAATCAAAGTGCTTGAAAAAGCACTTTGCGATAAAATAGTACTAAAATTACAATAAATAAAAAAAGAAGAAATTTCCAGAAAAGGGCATAAGACTGTGAGACATTCGAAAGACCTCTGGCTTTTTTTTCATTTTGGCTCGCCGGTTTTGGAACCAGCGTCTAACCTACATGTTGGAAAGTAAGACTTTTATTCGCAACATTGAACTGTGGTGACACACAGTTATCTTTATTAAACCGCTCCTCCAGATAAGATCGCTGTCGTTCAGTAAACAACATCCGCGACGTTGTCGATCTGCTCGTTTGTACTGTGGGGAATTCAGAGTTTTTTATTGGAGGAAGTGTGCATGGAGTACTTTAGTTTATTGCATAAAATATTAAAAACTAAAATGGTTTCTAATTCACTCTACGAACAATTTGGCACTTCACAAGCTAATAGGCCGGCGATGCAGCACAATGGCATGCTCATTAATGGAACCTCAAGAAATACGATAACGGTAAATAATTATACCATCGTGAACACTCCTCACTGCAAGTGTGTTTCATTTCTGGTTTTACCGTAATTTACTTTCCAACATGTAGGTGAGACGCTGGTTCCAAAACCGGCGAGCTAAAATGAAAAAAGAAGCCAGAGGTCTTTCGAACGTCTCACAGTCTTATGCCCTTTTCTTGGTCGTCAAGCCTGGAGTGGATACATGCAGTATAATTTGGCCAATTGTCATAGGATCCTCTGACTGCATGCTTTGCGCGCACTCTTTTCTATCACTAGGAACCTGTTCGTGTGCATTTCTCCTTCACCCTTCCGCTTTTCCATCCAATTAGTCAACTATGGATCATAGGAAGTTCGACGCTGTAGTCTTCAAAGACATTCATGAGAACACTGCGAGAAGAACAAATTGATATGCAATATTATGGCTCCTCCTGACAAATTGCATCTTCTTACTTACTTGCTCACTTGCTCACTTACTCACTTACTCACTTACTTACTTACTTACTTACTTACTTACTTCCAACAGAGGAACACATTGTTATGGAAAGTGGAAAAGTAGTAGAGAACTGCATTGACCTTCGGAGAATCGAGTTAGAAAACATACTGAATCATTGCCGTATTCCTTAAAGTAAAATCCGATGAAGTAAGGTGAGCAAAGAGTAATTTCTAAATGCGATGCATCTTTACAAATCTCCAAGTTCAATTTCATTGGATATGTGGGTAAGATACTCCTGACCCCAACACACCGCGCGAAGCCAGAGTCACATTCATAACTAAGCACACTTTCAGCATTTAGTGGGAAATATTGCTAATCCCATTTTAAGCACGCATTTCTCCAGGTGTGCCTAATTGGCAACTAGATGTTGTCAGACGTAGTTGCTTCAATAATCAAGTTCTGCCACGGCCTTCTAAGCTCTCAATTAAATGTTGCAATTATTTATAGTTAAAAATCAGCTTCAGCTCGTTGCCTACTTATCGAATTGTAGGATTTGCATACTTACTGTCACATTAGATGGAGCAATAACTCGCATCACTACTAATGAATGACAGTAGTGAAAAGGGAGATTTCTGATGGTTCTTTGCAAACTATACTTTTCATATTCCACTATTTTGTACCCAAGTAAAAGTTAAAAGATGCGCTAATATGTGGCATTAAAAATTTGAATTTGTTTAATTTGAAGCACGTGTTAGCAGCATATGCAAGAATTACCGATTTTCAAAGAATTGAAGTCATTTGACTGCAGTTTCGTTGACAAATTTGTGACCGAATAGGACAAAATGAATTCTCGAGGACCTAAGAATATAAAGACCATTGCTACCAAAACCAAAGCTGCCACTGTTGCTGCTGCTCAAGGTGATGTTGCGGCTACTGGTGGCAGAGAAGACGTAAAAGCAGTGAAGGAGGTGGTGCGTTTCAACGACGTGGTGGAGGTCTTTCATTTCGAGAAAACGTCCATGTGCTTGATGTTGATTCAGACCAAATACGTGCTTAACACTGTGCCACGACATGTTATCAACTCGAATATCTTGTAAATAAAACTGATTATCAATTCCCAATTGATTCTACTTCGTCAATGTCTCCTTCTTCTTCTTCTTCTTCTTCTTTTTCTTCATTGAAACTGCACCAGATCCGGCAGCTTGCGCAGGCAGATATTACGGAACAGCGATAACTTGATGAATGAATAAATTTTGTGCCAGTTTTAATAATTCTAAATCCAACATGTCAAATAGCAATACCCTGAAGAATCGACTTATTTCTACTTCTAAAAACACTATGACTGGTGGCAGGCCACTTTAATCACTAAAGTCATTAAAAATAATGAAAAACGCTTCCAATTTTAATTCTTTCTGTACCATTCTATAAAATTCCTTAAGTTAATTAATTTTACTTGAAGTTTAAAAAAATTTCAAAGTTTTACTTTACTTACAATTCGGTGGTGAAAAAATTGACATCTCGATTTTGCACTTATCTCTTTGTGGTGAGGAATTAAATTGATCAAATTTTGAAGTTATTGAGAGAAAAATGGCAATGAACTGACTATTCTGCAGAATGTGAATTACTCGCTCTGGAGGAACCAGGACACGAGATCTACACAAGGGATAGATGTTGGATCACCTCTTTCTCAGCGGACTTGAAATTTGCACATAGAAGTCAGAGAAAGCCATGTTCATTAGACAGGCAGAAATGTATCTTTTAATCTGTGGGTTTATTGAGAACATACAGATATTTGATCTATAAATATTTGGGATCTAATTCCAAATTACTTTATTGAAAAATAGAAGCGTTGGCAAATTTAACAAGTGACACTATTTAGTAGTGCAAGGACAAAATATGTGCAAATGCTTAAACATATTTAATGCAAAAAGGAAAATGCCAGAACTCTTTCACAACTCTGTCCACTTGAGCATATGACAATGGTATCCTTAAAAACTGTTCTGTGGTATGGGACTTAACATCTATTCGAAAAGTTTCACTCAACCACAAATCGAACTGGTGTTTTCAAATAAGAAAAGGGCCTTTCCACTTCAATCCTGTTATTAAATTATTTTGCTGGACATTTATATACCATGACATTAGTTCCTCAAGGCTTGATGCTTTCCTATAGTTAAGAGAGTATTCTGGTTCTCTCCTGATGCAACATTTAATGCGTTCCAATCAACCTTCAAATATCATCCCAGTGTTCAAATGCCTTTCTACCTTAAAACCGCAACAGGAATCGTCAAAACTCAGTTCATCCATTCGGAAGCAATCGTTCTATTAGCTATTCGAGGGTTTGAAGGAGCTGACTAGATCAAAGCTAGTTTTATAAATGGCTACTGGCAGGAAAGAGCTCATATTGCTACCCAAGCGCCGTTAGCCAGCACACAACCAAAGACTTTCGGCGAATGATATGGCAACACAATTCACCCATCATTTTGATGTTAAGCCATATGGTGGAAAACTGTCGTGAACAGTGTTTCCAATACTGGTCCCGAGAATGATCACAAAGAAACGAGCGATTTCAAGTTGAGCTCATGGTGGAGTACAATACGCCAAGTTTTGCCGTTCGGGAATTCCGAATTACAGACACTCAGGATGGACAGTTCCGCACACTGAGGCAGTTCCAGTTCTCCGACTGGGCAGACAATGGGGTTCCGATATCAAAAGTGGCAGAAACCCTCATTGATTTTACTTTCCAAGTCCATAAGACACAAGCCCAATCCAATTGAGTTGGATGTGCCTACGGACAAAATTTCAGCATAAAATAAATTTGCGAGCTGAATTATTTGGATAAGTTAAATTGGATTAACCTCTGGCGTGTGGTAGAAATGATTTCGGGTCATCGAGATTTGCTTGTGAAGGCAAGCAGAAGCAAATATAAAAACACTTGGAAGCGTTCTGTATCGAAACTAATGTCAGGATAGATATAATCAAATTCTCATTAAATAAAGAGATAATTAAAATATATTTAATCATACCTGGTCGTCCAACACCGGCTGAACAATGGATGACGGTAGATCCTAAACGATTAGGCAGGGTATTCTGCAACAAATTTGCAGAAACTCCATTCCCCTGCCCTCCTCTCAAAGACTGCTTTGGTCCTAGAGCTTGCCGTGCCTGACAAGCTTGACGAATAAACAGGAGTAAGGGTTGAGGTTGTTCAGGAGCCCTGCAATCGGGCCACGAGGTGAACTGGGATTGTTTTATCTGCCTGGGTTTCTGCACCGGGTGGAGGTTCTCACATTAACTATTATACCCACCTTTGAAGTTTTGGGAATTCGATTCATTGGAATTTGATAAGGAAACCATTTTCTGAAGATTGAATGTCCGATTTGTGTAGTATGCATAGTCTGTAGATTCGCAAGCAGAGTTACTGCAAATGATGAATATTCTACTGAGGTACTTCTAGGTGCATTTTCAGGGTAGATGTGATATATTCGGGACCGCTCTTTCTCTTTAGTCATCATCACAATCACTCGAGAATTCTGTTTCAAAATCATACGCCAAAAATCACTAAACGTCTCTGGAGGTGGACCCTAATGGGGAAGATTTTTAGGAATTATGGAAAGTTTAAGCTTTAAAGCAAATTTTCGCGGCTCTGTAAATAATAATTTTTTAATTGACAAATCTCCACTTTTGACGACACTAATTAAATGCCTAAACCGCCTTTACCACACATATTACGAAATTGGCGTGCATTTTTACGCAGAGAAGATATTTCTTAAATTTAACTTCAAAATTGCGTTATTCATTCTGTACTTTTAAAACACCATTACATGAGATACCAATATCAGTTCATTTTGTTCTCAGGCAACAAATAAATTTAGGAGGGTGCAGTTAATTAGATGAATTAGAACCCCTCCTTACAAATCCAGGACAGAGAACAAGACACGTTTGAAATAATCGATCATCAATTATTTGCTCCTTACTATTATTCACGAAATAGTATTTAAAGTATTCGTGCCCTGAGAGTAGTCGGGATCAGAGTCGTCAAATATTAACGAACAGATAAACAGGAACGGGCTTTTCCCGAAGGGTGGTGTAATGGAAGAATAATTGATGGCGAAGTAGGATGATCAGTCACTGCGATGATTTACGAAAAATGATCTGGGCTTAGTGAAATTGTCCTCCGATGAGGCAATCAATGGGAAATTAACTCAAGAGTGGCGTAAAACGACCCGGGGTTTACTTCAAGTGGCTTCATTGCAGTGTGAGCCTTTAAAAATAATTGAGATTCCAACCCCCAAGGCTGTTTACAAACACACAGAGTTGAGGCGACAATGAAAACCTCACAAAACAAAAGTGAAATTAATTACTCAGAAAGCAAGCGATTTAGTATGTAATCATTTTCAAGAGTGCACGACGATAATTTTCGCCAAGAGAGAATCATTAAAGTAGCCAACTTGCTCTTTGAGACTTGAAGGCTCTTTGAGACAAAAAATGTTTGAATATCATATAAAATGACTGACCCTAAGAAGAGGCAACGTGTTAAGATAATTTGTTTTAATGCGATTTCTCTCTATATGAACCTCAAGAGTTAAATTACAGTATTTTCAATAAATTGTTTTCATACAAGCTGCGTCAAGTTAGAATCATAAGAACGAATAATTTCGAGGTACAAGTTGTGCTCAGGCAAATCGATATGGGATAGAAGTCTTTACATTTTGAGGAAATTGTTTCCTGAACTTGTAAAGTGGGTAATAAATTGCAACAAAAAAGGGTATATATTAACACCTTGAAGAGAAGTCATCATTTCTATCGATTTCCTTTGTTCTCTCCTCCAAAGTCATCAGTTTTAACAATGTCAGTCGATATAGTTCTTCTTTTCAGCACTCTCGATTTAATAGCATTAAATGGCCATAATTTGTTAATAGTTCGCTCGATACAACTCTGCGAACTCGTCTTTCATGCTCTAAAAATATTGTAGCTGGGTGAAAAACAGGTATAACTTCACAAATAAATGAATATTCATTAGATGCAAAAGTAGATTTATAAGAAAGCAAATTTGTAATTTGTAGCTTCAAATAACGGTAAAAATCGGTAAGGTTAGATTATCCTATTAAAAACATTCGTCATCTAAATTCATCGAAAAAATAAAAAAATGGTATGAGGAAATGGCAATGCTGCTGTAACAACTGCGAATAATTTCTTTTCAATCGATTTTAATTGGACAATTGAAGGCGTATATAACTAACTGGAAAAGCCCAAACGTAAATTGAACCACTGACAGGGCATTTCTAATAAACACCTTGTAAACTCGCACCCGCATTTAATGTCAAACGTATTCGAAATGTTTTTAAGCGTAGGGAAAGTTAATCCTGACTGTTTATAAAAGTGGTAATTGGGGAAAGTAATCGCCAACCAAAACTGAATTATCAGACAACTTGAAGGAAATTCTTATCTTCCCTTGTCTTGGGTAGAGGCAATGTTGAAAGCCTGCATCTTCCTTTGCCAACTGCCATTTCAATGTTAAGATCATGTTATCACCTCTATCGCTAATTTGAACTAATTATTTCTACTATCTGAGGCGCTGATTTTACCCTATTTCCCATTGCGCATAAATGGGATTTTTGTGATTTTAATTTTTCCAGTTTCTCATCTTAAGTGAAGAAGTTTAGGGCTAATTTGATTAAGAATAGATTGTCGACAAGAAGCTTTGTTGCTGACTTTCAAGGGATACTTATGAAGCTCTTAAATTACTATAAATTAGGGCCTCCGATTAATAAATGGTTCTCGGAGAGACATTTTCATGAGAGTCCGAAAAGGAGAACTTTGCATCTATTAATAATAATACTACTACTTTGCCGTTTCATTAAGTTTCTTTGATAAAAACTGTTTGTCAAGCATGTTATTCCAGTTCGTGAGTGCATGGACTTCTCGGCCCACCAGTAACAAGGAGTCGCGCTGCATTGTCGGCGTACTCTATATTGGATCTCATTGTCTAAACTCTGCACTGTTTCCCTGTTTCCACGACATTGTCAGAGTAGCTTAGCTAATCTCGAAACCAATTTCATACAAAGGGAATTTGATCGAGGTTTAGTCAGGAATTACTTAAGTAGCATCCGCCTACACTATACAAACAGGACTTAAGGAAAAAAAGACAAAGTGAATTCTGATAATAGCTAATTTAATCGTACTATAACCATATGAAGGAAACATGATTATCACCCCGTAATCACCACAATCTACATATTTGATGCCCATTCCTCCCCCCCAAAGGTCAAAATCTATGAGCCGTTCACCCTCACGGATATATCTTAAATTAAACAAGTAAAGTTACAGTTTTCATATACTCACAGAAGCTTTACGTAAATGTTGCAGGCGTCCAAAATGGAAGAATATGCAAAAAATCAGAGATACGCAATCCACCACAAAGGAATATTGAACTAACGTTTCTTAAACAAAGATTCGGCATTTATATTAATTATTCTTTGTTTCCTAATATTATATGAATGGTGCAATAGCTCGTTCAAGTTCCACTTGATCAGAGCGTAAACTGAAAGACTGGACGGCACAAACCCGAAAGCGCGCTATTAGGACACGAAGGGCAATAGTTTCACCATGACTTTTATAAACATATTTAATTTTTTTTATTTTCTACAAATTAGTTCATTGACGCTTATATTACTTTTAAATTTAAGTTTAATAAGTCATTATTATAAATACATCCGTGCTTCGGCAGATATGGCATATGTGCAATATTGAATAATAATGAATGATTCGACAGACCTTTGATTTAGCAAGAATTGAATTATTTGCAATTTACTGGTTTCGTTTATGGAGTAGGCGTTTGCTATAGTGTTTGCAAATGTTATTTTAAACGGACTTTTTCCAATTGACCATTGGATGGAGAAGGCAGTATTTTCTTCCCTTTTTCTTTTGTGGGGTTAGTTTCGGTTAGTTGTGGTTTTATTAACTTCTGTGTCCATAATTTGATAGTAAAAAGAGAAAGCATTGTTGCTTATGAAATTCCAGTTAACGTTTTGTTAAATGAGTACATTTTGTTGTCGAATCAAGTTCATTGCTTCCCAGAGTCGAATAGCTCACTCAAATTCCCAGGCAGATGAAGGTGTGCTTATCTCATCTGTTGTTCTTAGTGCAAAGGGATTTATATTGTGGAGTAACTCTTATTACTCGTATTCCTGAAATTGGTTTCCTTGCAAAAGGAGGTTAAAGTGGCGTCTAAAATAAAATTATTATTTTTACTTTATGAGATTGAAAATATCAGGAAAAAGGAATTGATAAAGTGATTAATTTTTTGTTCAATTCAACACAATTGAACAATAAATCTCTGCAAATGTCATCAGATACACTTCAATGAAATCAATGAGAATTGGCCAATTGATTCGCAATTTCGTTATAATCTATTAATAAGAACGATAGAAAGAACCTTAAATATTAATAATAATAACAAAGTTACAGCTGCTTTTCTACAATTCTGGTTGTAATATGAGGATAATTTGGATGGAATTTGTCAATTTTTGTTTCAATTTTTCCACCATTCCAACCGAATTCTAAAGATCATGAGTTGGAAGCGGAAATATTCCATTTATGGAGCATAACAGATGAAAGAGAATTGTGCAGTTTGTGCAGTTTGATGTAAGCAATTCTATTATTCATTTTGACAATTCGAATAGAACAAGTGATAATTTATATTGCAGTGGATGGTTAATGCTAATTGGCATTAGGAGAGAGATTATACGGTTATTTAAATCAATTCCTACATTCTAACTGCTAATAGTGATGCAATTTCCCCATTTCACAACACCAGTAATTCAAATGATCTCATATTTTCATTTTTATTAATTGATTTGATCTTTCAATCGTTTCGCATTATGTTATAACCAACGAAATCAAGCTCATTTATGCTGCCGATGACCTAGCCGATTATTTGAAGAAAGTGGATGCTCATATTACATATTTTAGCAGAGACTATTTCAGAGTCTCTCAAGATATTCGAGCAGGATCTTAATCAAGTTCCTTACACAAATAGGAATATACTCGACTCTCACATTTTAGTTATGCATGTTTTTGTTTACGACCTCTGTCTTTATTAGGGACAATTTGCTTTAGATTTGTAATATCTGGCAATGAAGAACTTTAGCATTAATTATGTAAGTGATTGATTATATTTCTCATTGATTGACACATTTATATTCCATTTGTGTCCTCCTCCCTACTCTTATGATCAGGAATTTATAACAACGCACACTTCGCTTCTCAGCTTCCATCAGACATACTTAAACTTGAAGTGCTGATGATCTATGCAGCAGTGCCAGCACAATTAATCGACAATTATTGCATTAAAATTGTGATTTTTTGTGACGAGTGGAAGAGTATGGATATGGCGATTGGCTTCAGTAGGACTTAATTCTTCCATCACAACAGAGAATGTCTATAAAACGAAAGGCGTATTGGTAGGCACGCAATAGTGGGTTGTGTGGAAAGTACTGTAAACGACAATGATGGAGGATGACAACTTACCTTCAGTCAGAAATCCAAGACGAAATCACTTGCCACTTCATGTAGATCGGAGGGAAGACGTGATGAGTCTTAAAGAAAATGCATGCGCTAAAGGTTAGCTGAAGTATTGTGTCTTCTACCCGGCATCACATTTTCATGGGGTCAATTAGCCTTGACATGACTGATTAGTCTCAATGTATCAGTAAAAAAAGGTGCACCAATCTAAATTGCAGGAATCAGGACTAGGTGGTAAATTTCCTCTAGTGTGTGAGACTACTGAGACATATTGAGAAGTGTGTCAGAACAACTACCAAGTGATATGGCCGTCTATCACATGCGATTGGATCAACTACTGATAAACAAAAGTAGGAACGTAAAAAGAATTCAGCATTTGACTACTATCAAGTCAAATATTCAAATTCATATTCACATTGCTAAAGCCACACACACACATACACACACATTAGAGCAGTGTGCGAGTTAATTATGGAGAGCAGTTTCCAAACAAAGTGAGGGCTAATGTGTGCTGCGTTGATTGGGAGTCATTGATATCGGAGTGTGGTAGAGTATGTGGTGGAGGCAAATTCCAACCAGAGCACTCGATAACCGTCAGTTTTGAAGCTGACGTTACCGCTCAGGAGCACGTGGAGGTGAGGGTTGGATTTTACCTGGGCCTCACTGGGTGGAGGCTCTCACACATACTCACATGTTTGCCCACCTACCTGCCCGCCTGCCCGACTGTCCACCCCTCTTTCGTGTAATTTGGCCTCTGGAACTCTCTCGAGTCCACGGAAGCAGCTAGAGCACCGTCTTCGCCATTGCGGTCGCCTTCTTCATCGTTGTCGTCGTGGTCGTGGGCACCTACGCTCCCTACTCTACAAACTCACGCTGCTACATGTAGGTTCACTGTCGACGCGTCCTGCCGAGTCCGAGTACTGCGGCTCCACTGTCTTCTCGTTTGGAAACCTGTGCTGCACCTGCTGCTGCTGCTGCTGCTAACCTTTAATATTTAATATTAATATTTTGAACAAGTGGTAAGTCTTTGCCTTTAACGTGCAAAGCGTATCATTTCTTTTAACGTCTTTTCTGTTGTATCCAGTGCTTGTTTAAGGACCTGTTTCATTTTGCAGTCATCTCAGAGTGAAAATGAGATGAGTTGCCAAGCATATGGAGGTAGGCTAAGTCACAGTGACTCTGAATTCTTTCTAATCTGACTTCTTGTAACTGTGAGTTCGCACTACAATTTCTCACCTCTTCAGCTTGTCACCAACTTCATACTCATTTGTTCCAACCCCAGGTATTTTGGAGATTTTAAAGAGTCAATTCGTGTTAACTTAATAAATGAAATTGAAGAATGCGGTATCGCAAGCGAATGATTACGAAACTCGAATTACCATCTCCCTCGAATTCGGGAAATTCTTATATAAAAAACAGATATGCAGGTACACAGCTGCTTCGATTAGCAAGACTAATTATAAATCGCGTATGCCACGGGTTCCAGATATTTTTAATATCGTTAATTATAACCTTGGCTTTAGTAGTGTGTGTATATAGTTTATATATATAGGTTTGGATTTAGAGTTAGGATTAGGATTAAGTTTCATACCCCTCAGCCGAACTAAATATCTTGTCAAGAAGAGGAGATAATAACCGTCTTTGGTGAGAGAAGACCGAGAGTGAAGTAATACGCTTGTTGGAAGGAGAGAAGTCCGAACTGAGGGAGGAAAATCTTGAATTTGATAAGGAACGTGTAGAACGAGGTGCTTCACACGTTGAAAATTAGAAAAAATATAGGAGCCAGCGTGAGTGCATTTGTTAGATCGAGAGATGTAAATTTATCAAATTAACGCATTCTCGAAAGGGGGATGAACCAAATGATCAAATGTTTCAATCCGGAGAAACAAATGCTCCTTTTTATGCCAATCTATTTGAGTAGTAGATCTGTTAAAGCTCAACTTTGGTGAAAGTGTAGTGGGCATCCACCTCGACTTGTTACCAATTCGCATAAAGGATGAAAATATGAGTTAGACCTTGTTCACTCGCTTTATGAAATGATAATTCATCAGGACTTGAAGTGGCGAAGTCCATCCATCAACATATTTTTCCAACGAAATTCTCCATTTTCTATAAATATGCACAAAATTTAGGAATATTTTGTAATGACAATCAAACAGAATCAGGTTGCTTTATTTTTCATAGTTGGACGTTGCCAATTCACATTTTATTACTAAGCCAAATAGATCATTAAAAGTCAGAATGCATAAATCGAAATTCAGTAGGGGCATATATAGTAATCAACATGCCCAGATTATGCGTGGAGAAATGAGTGCAATAGAAAGAGACGTCTTAGGCAAAATATTTTCCAATTACACTTGAAATAACCCTACTCGCTTCAATTCATTTTACAGGGGGAAAAATCAATCTATGGAGTGCATAACGTGATCTTGGCTGAAGGTAGAAATCTCATGCGCGCTAGAACATTCTAGAATGAGCGTGTGTGGTCGTGAGTGTAGAGACGTCTCTCAGGTAATCAATAATCAATGGCCACGGGATGTTCCCTTTTTAACAAAATGATATCATCTTGGCTTTCTAGATTATTCTCAAACCAAATTCTCACTTATGTCTTGCGCTTGACCAACCACCCCTTTTTAATCGTGCTGTTAATAATACCTGAGCATTTCGTTCTTAAATTTATTCACAAACCTGGACATGAAATCTTGCAATTTAATAGTTGGGGCATTGAAGGGTGATTTAGTATGACGTGAATATTTCAAAATCAAAATTAGCTCTACCATTGTTCTTCTCAGTGTATTCACACACATTTTAAATGGAATGATGTGAAAAAGACCAATTATTATAAAATTTTTATTATAAAATCAAAGTGCTTGAAAAAGCACTTTGCGATAAAATAGTACTAAAATTACAATAAATAAAAAAAGAAGAAATTTCCAGAAAAGGGCATAAGACTGTGAGACATTCGAAAGACCTCTGGCTTTTTTTTCATTTTGGCTCGCCGGTTTTGGAACCAGCGTCTAACCTACATGTTGGAAAGTAAGACTTTTATTCGCAACATTGAACTGTGGTGACACACAGTTATCTTTATTAAACCGCTCCTCCAGATAAGATCGCTGTCGTTCAGTAAACAACATCCGCGACGTTGTCGATCTGCTCGTTTGTACTGTGGGGAATTCAGAGTTTTTTATTGGAGGAAGTGTGCATGGAGTACTTTAGTTTATTGCATAAAATATTAAAAACTAAAATGGTTTCTAATTCACTCTACGAACAATTTGGCACTTCACAAGCTAATAGGCCGGCGATGCAGCACAATGGCATGCTCATTAATGGAACCTCAAGAAATACGATAACGGTAAATAATTATACCATCGTGAACACTCCTCACTGCAAGTGTGTTTCATTTCTGGTTTTACCGTAATTTACTTTCCAACATGTAGGTGAGACGCTGGTTCCAAAACCGGCGAGCTAAAATGAAAAAAGAAGCCAGAGGTCTTTCGAACGTCTCACAGTCTTATGCCCTTTTCTTGGTCGTCAAGCCTGGAGTGGATACATGCAGTATAATTTGGCCAATTGTCATAGGATCCTCTGACTGCATGCTTTGCGCGCACTCTTTTCTATCACTAGGAACCTGTTCGTGTGCATTTCTCCTTCACCCTTCCGCTTTTCCATCCAATTAGTCAACTATGGATCATAGGAAGTTCGACGCTGTAGTCTTCAAAGACATTCATGAGAACACTGCGAGAAGAACAAATTGATATGCAATATTATGGCTCCTCCTGACAAATTGCATCTTCTTACTTACTTGCTCACTTGCTCACTTACTCACTTACTCACTTACTTACTTACTTACTTACTTACTTACTTCCAACAGAGGAACACATTGTTATGGAAAGTGGAAAAGTAGTAGAGAACTGCATTGACCTTCGGAGAATCGAGTTAGAAAACATACTGAATCATTGCCGTATTCCTTAAAGTAAAATCCGATGAAGTAAGGTGAGCAAAGAGTAATTTCTAAATGCGATGCATCTTTACAAATCTCCAAGTTCAATTTCATTGGATATGTGGGTAAGATACTCCTGACCCCAACACACCGCGCGAAGCCAGAGTCACATTCATAACTAAGCACACTTTCAGCATTTAGTGGGAAATATTGCTAATCCCATTTTAAGCACGCATTTCTCCAGGTGTGCCTAATTGGCAACTAGATGTTGTCAGACGTAGTTGCTTCAATAATCAAGTTCTGCCACGGCCTTCTAAGCTCTCAATTAAATGTTGCAATTATTTATAGTTAAAAATCAGCTTCAGCTCGTTGCCTACTTATCGAATTGTAGGATTTGCATACTTACTGTCACATTAGATGGAGCAATAACTCGCATCACTACTAATGAATGACAGTAGTGAAAAGGGAGATTTCTGATGGTTCTTTGCAAACTATACTTTTCATATTCCACTATTTTGTACCCAAGTAAAAGTTAAAAGATGCGCTAATATGTGGCATTAAAAATTTGAATTTGTTTAATTTGAAGCACGTGTTAGCAGCATATGCAAGAATTACCGATTTTCAAAGAATTGAAGTCATTTGACTGCAGTTTCGTTGACAAATTTGTGACCGAATAGGACAAAATGAATTCTCGAGGACCTAAGAATATAAAGACCATTGCTACCAAAACCAAAGCTGCCACTGTTGCTGCTGCTCAAGGTGATGTTGCGGCTACTGGTGGCAGAGAAGACGTAAAAGCAGTGAAGGAGGTGGTGCGTTTCAACGACGTGGTGGAGGTCTTTCATTTCGAGAAAACGTCCATGTGCTTGATGTTGATTCAGACCAAATACGTGCTTAACACTGTGCCACGACATGTTATCAACTCGAATATCTTGTAAATAAAACTGATTATCAATTCCCAATTGATTCTACTTCGTCAATGTCTCCTTCTTCTTCTTCTTCTTCTTTTTCTTCATTGAAACTGCACCAGATCCGGCAGCTTGCGCAGGCAGATATTACGGAACAGCGATAACTTGATGAATGAATAAATTTTGTGCCAGTTTTAATAATTCTAAATCCAACATGTCAAATAGCAATACCCTGAAGAATCGACTTATTTCTACTTCTAAAAACACTATGACTGGTGGCAGGCCACTTTAATCACTAAAGTCATTAAAAATAATGAAAAACGCTTCCAATTTTAATTCTTTCTGTACCATTCTATAAAATTCCTTAAGTTAATTAATTTTACTTGAAGTTTAAAAAAATTTCAAAGTTTTACTTTACTTACAATTCGGTGGTGAAAAAATTGACATCTCGATTTTGCACTTATCTCTTTGTGGTGAGGAATTAAATTGATCAAATTTTGAAGTTATTGAGAGAAAAATGGCAATGAACTGACTATTCTGCAGAATGTGAATTACTCGCTCTGGAGGAACCAGGACACGAGATCTACACAAGGGATAGATGTTGGATCACCTCTTTCTCAGCGGACTTGAAATTTGCACATAGAAGTCAGAGAAAGCCATGTTCATTAGACAGGCAGAAATGTATCTTTTAATCTGTGGGTTTATTGAGAACATACAGATATTTGATCTATAAATATTTGGGATCTAATTCCAAATTACTTTATTGAAAAATAGAAGCGTTGGCAAATTTAACAAGTGACACTATTTAGTAGTGCAAGGACAAAATATGTGCAAATGCTTAAACATATTTAATGCAAAAAGGAAAATGCCAGAACTCTTTCACAACTCTGTCCACTTGAGCATATGACAATGGTATCCTTAAAAACTGTTCTGTGGTATGGGACTTAACATCTATTCGAAAAGTTTCACTCAACCACAAATCGAACTGGTGTTTTCAAATAAGAAAAGGGCCTTTCCACTTCAATCCTGTTATTAAATTATTTTGCTGGACATTTATATACCATGACATTAGTTCCTCAAGGCTTGATGCTTTCCTATAGTTAAGAGAGTATTCTGGTTCTCTCCTGATGCAACATTTAATGCGTTCCAATCAACCTTCAAATATCATCCCAGTGTTCAAATGCCTTTCTACCTTAAAACCGCAACAGGAATCGTCAAAACTCAGTTCATCCATTCGGAAGCAATCGTTCTATTAGCTATTCGAGGGTTTGAAGGAGCTGACTAGATCAAAGCTAGTTTTATAAATGGCTACTGGCAGGAAAGAGCTCATATTGCTACCCAAGCGCCGTTAGCCAGCACACAACCAAAGACTTTCGGCGAATGATATGGCAACACAATTCACCCATCATTTTGATGTTAAGCCATATGGTGGAAAACTGTCGTGAACAGTGTTTCCAATACTGGTCCCGAGAATGATCACAAAGAAACGAGCGATTTCAAGTTGAGCTCATGGTGGAGTACAATACGCCAAGTTTTGCCGTTCGGGAATTCCGAATTACAGACACTCAGGATGGACAGTTCCGCACACTGAGGCAGTTCCAGTTCTCCGACTGGGCAGACAATGGGGTTCCGATATCAAAAGTGGCAGAAACCCTCATTGATTTTACTTTCCAAGTCCATAAGACACAAGCCCAATCCAATTGAGTTGGATGTGCCTACGGACAAAATTTCAGCATAAAATAAATTTGCGAGCTGAATTATTTGGATAAGTTAAATTGGATTAACCTCTGGCGTGTGGTAGAAATGATTTCGGGTCATCGAGATTTGCTTGTGAAGGCAAGCAGAAGCAAATATAAAAACACTTGGAAGCGTTCTGTATCGAAACTAATGTCAGGATAGATATAATCAAATTCTCATTAAATAAAGAGATAATTAAAATATATTTAATCATACCTGGTCGTCCAACACCGGCTGAACAATGGATGACGGTAGATCCTAAACGATTAGGCAGGGTATTCTGCAACAAATTTGCAGAAACTCCATTCCCCTGCCCTCCTCTCAAAGACTGCTTTGGTCCTAGAGCTTGCCGTGCCTGACAAGCTTGACGAATAAACAGGAGTAAGGGTTGAGGTTGTTCAGGAGCCCTGCAATCGGGCCACGAGGTGAACTGGGATTGTTTTATCTGCCTGGGTTTCTGCACCGGGTGGAGGTTCTCACATTAACTATTATACCCACCTTTGAAGTTTTGGGAATTCGATTCATTGGAATTTGATAAGGAAACCATTTTCTGAAGATTGAATGTCCGATTTGTGTAGTATGCATAGTCTGTAGATTCGCAAGCAGAGTTACTGCAAATGATGAATATTCTACTGAGGTACTTCTAGGTGCATTTTCAGGGTAGATGTGATATATTCGGGACCGCTCTTTCTCTTTAGTCATCATCACAATCACTCGAGAATTCTGTTTCAAAATCATACGCCAAAAATCACTAAACGTCTCTGGAGGTGGACCCTAATGGGGAAGATTTTTAGGAATTATGGAAAGTTTAAGCTTTAAAGCAAATTTTCGCGGCTCTGTAAATAATAATTTTTTAATTGACAAATCTCCACTTTTGACGACACTAATTAAATGCCTAAACCGCCTTTACCACACATATTACGAAATTGGCGTGCATTTTTACGCAGAGAAGATATTTCTTAAATTTAACTTCAAAATTGCGTTATTCATTCTGTACTTTTAAAACACCATTACATGAGATACCAATATCAGTTCATTTTGTTCTCAGGCAACAAATAAATTTAGGAGGGTGCAGTTAATTAGATGAATTAGAACCCCTCCTTACAAATCCAGGACAGAGAACAAGACACGTTTGAAATAATCGATCATCAATTATTTGCTCCTTACTATTATTCACGAAATAGTATTTAAAGTATTCGTGCCCTGAGAGTAGTCGGGATCAGAGTCGTCAAATATTAACGAACAGATAAACAGGAACGGGCTTTTCCCGAAGGGTGGTGTAATGGAAGAATAATTGATGGCGAAGTAGGATGATCAGTCACTGCGATGATTTACGAAAAATGATCTGGGCTTAGTGAAATTGTCCTCCGATGAGGCAATCAATGGGAAATTAACTCAAGAGTGGCGTAAAACGACCCGGGGTTTACTTCAAGTGGCTTCATTGCAGTGTGAGCCTTTAAAAATAATTGAGATTCCAACCCCCAAGGCTGTTTACAAACACACAGAGTTGAGGCGACAATGAAAACTCACAAAACAAAAGTGAAATTAATTACTCAGAAAGCAAGCGATTTAGTATGTAATCATTTTCAAGAGTGCACGACGATAATTTTCGCCAAGAGAGAATCATTAAAGTAGCCAACTTGCTCTTTGAGACTTGAAGGCTCTTTGAGACAAAAAATGTTTGAATATCATATAAAATGACTGACCCTAAGAAGAGGCAACGTGTTAAGATAATTTGTTTTAATGCGATTTCTCTCTATATGAACCTCAAGAGTTAAATTACAGTATTTTCAATAAATTGTTTTCATACAAGCTGCGTCAAGTTAGAATCATAAGAACGAATAATTTCGAGGTACAAGTTGTGCTCAGGCAAATCGATATGGGATAGAAGTCTTTACATTTTGAGGAAATTGTTTCCTGAACTTGTAAAGTGGGTAATAAATTGCAACAAAAAAGGGTATATATTAACACCTTGAAGAGAAGTCATCATTTCTATCGATTTCCTTTGTTCTCTCCTCCAAAGTCATCAGTTTTAACAATGTCAGTCGATATAGTTCTTCTTTTCAGCACTCTCGATTTAATAGCATTAAATGGCCTAATTTGTTAATAGTTCGCTCGATACAACTCTGCGAACTCGTCTTTCATGCTCTAAAAATATTGTAGCTGGGTGAAAAACAGGTATAACTTCACAAATAAATGAATATTCATTAGATGCAAAAGTAGATTTATAGAAAGCAAATTTGTAATTTGTAGCTTCAAATAACGGTAAAAATCGGTAAGGTTAGATTATCCTATTAAAAACATTCGTCATCTAAATTCATCGAAAAAATAAAAAAATGGTATGAGGAAATGGCAATGCTGCTGTAA
>LR215990.1:2512704-2683705 GCA_000469805.3 Hymenolepis microstoma
CAACAGAGAATGTCTATAAAAACGAAAGGCGTATTGGTAGGCACGCAATAGTGGGTTGTGTGGAAAGTACTGTAAACGACAATGATGGAGGATGACAACTTACCTTCAGTCAGAAATCCAAGACGAAATCACTTGCCACTTCATGTAGATCGGAGGGAAGACGTGATGAGTCTTAAAGAAAATGCATGCGCTAAAGGTTAGCTGAAGTATTGTGTCTTCTACCCGGCATCACATTTTCATGGGGTCAATTAGCCTTGACATGACTGATTAGTCTCAATGTATCAGTAAAAAAAGGTGCACCAATCTAAATTGCAGGAATCAGGACTAGGTGGTAAATTTCCTCTAGTGTGTGAGACTACTGAGACATATTGAGAAGTGTGTCAGAACAACTACCAAGTGATATGGCCGTCTATCACATGCGATTGGATCAACTACTGATAAACAAAAGTAGGAACGTAAAAAGAATTCAGCATTTGACTACTATCAAGTCAAATATTCAAATTCATATTCACATTGCTAAAGCCACACACACACATACACACACATTAGAGCAGTGTGCGAGTTAATTATGGAGAGCAGTTTCCAAACAAAGTGAGGGCTAATGTGTGCTGCGTTGATTGGGAGTCATTGATATCGGAGTGTGGTAGAGTATGTGGTGGAGGCAAATTCCAACCAGAGCACTCGATAACCGTCAGTTTTGAAGCTGACGTTACCGCTCAGGAGCACGTGGAGGTGAGGGTTGGATTTTACCTGGGCCTCACTGGGTGGAGGCTCTCACACATACTCACATGTTTGCCCACCTACCTGCCCGCCTGCCCGACTGTCCACCCCTCTTTCGTGTAATTTGGCCTCTGGAACTCTCTCGAGTCCACGGAAGCAGCTAGAGCACCGTCTTCGCCATTGCGGTCGCCTTCTTCATCGTTGTCGTCGTGGTCGTGGGCACCTACGCTCCCTACTCTACAAACTCACGCTGCTACATGTAGGTTCACTGTCGACGCGTCCTGCCGAGTCCGAGTACTGCGGCTCCACTGTCTTCTCGTTTGGAAACCTGTGCTGCACCTGCTGCTGCTGCTGCTGCTAACCTTTAATATTTAATATTAATATTTTGAACAAGTGGTAAGTCTTTGCCTTTAACGTGCAAAGCGTATCATTTCTTTTAACGTCTTTTCTGTTGTATCCAGTGCTTGTTTAAGGACCTGTTTCATTTTGCAGTCATCTCAGAGTGAAAATGAGATGAGTTGCCAAGCATATGGAGGTAGGCTAAGTCACAGTGACTCTGAATTCTTTCTAATCTGACTTCTTGTAACTGTGAGTTCGCACTACAATTTCTCACCTCTTCAGCTTGTCACCAACTTCATACTCATTTGTTCCAACCCCAGGTATTTTGGAGATTTTAAAGAGTCAATTCGTGTTAACTTAATAAATGAAATTGAAGAATGCGGTATCGCAAGCGAATGATTACGAAACTCGAATTACCATCTCCCTCGAATTCGGGAAATTCTTATATAAAAAACAGATATGCAGGTACACAGCTGCTTCGATTAGCAAGACTAATTATAAATCGCGTATGCCACGGGTTCCAGATATTTTTAATATCGTTAATTATAACCTTGGCTTTAGTAGTGTGTGTATATAGTTAATATATATATAGGTTTGGATTTAGAGTTAGGATTAGGATTAAGTTTCATACCCCTCAGCCGAACTAAATATCTTGTCAAGAAGAGGAGATAATAACCGTCTTTGGTGAGAGAAGACCGAGAGTGAAGTAATACGCTTGTTGGAAGGAGAGAAGTCCGAACTGAGGGAGGAAAATCTTGAATTTGATAAGGAACGTGTAGAACGAGGTGCTTCACACGTTGAAAATTAGAAAAAATATAGGAGCCAGCGTGAGTGCATTTGTTAGATCGAGAGATGTAAATTTATCAAATTAACGCATTCTCGAAAGGGGGATGAACCAAATGATCAAATGTTTCAATCCGGAGAAACAAATGCTCCTTTTTATGCCAATCTATTTGAGTAGTAGATCTGTTAAAGCTCAACTTTGGTGAAAGTGTAGTGGGCATCCACCTCGACTTGTTACCAATTCGCATAAAGGATGAAAATATGAGTTAGACCTTGTTCACTCGCTTTATGAAATGATAATTCATCAGGACTTGAAGTGGCGAAGTCCATCCATCAACATATTTTTCCAACGAAATTCTCCATTTTCTATAAATATGCACAAAATTTAGGAATATTTTGTAATGACAATCAAACAGAATCAGGTTGCTTTATTTTTCATAGTTGGACGTTGCCAATTCACATTTTATTACTAAGCCAAATAGATCATTAAAAGTCAGAATGCATAAATCGAAATTCAGTAGGGGCATATAGTAATCAACATGCCCAGATTATGCGTGGAGAAATGAGTGCAATAGAAAGAGACGTCTTAGGCAAAATATTTTCCAATTACACTTGAAATAACCCTACTCGCTTCAATTCATTTTACAGGGGGAAAAATCAATCTATGGAGTGCATAACGTGATCTTGGCTGAAGGTAGAAATCTCATGCGCGCTAGAACATTCTAGAATGAGCGTGTGTGGTCGTGAGTGTAGAGACGTCTCTCAGGTAATCAATAATCAATGGCCACGGGATGTTCCCTTTTTAACAAAATGATATCATCTTGGCTTTCTAGATTATTCTCAAACCAAATTCTCACTTATGTCTTGCGCTTGACCAACCACCCCTTTTTAATCGTGCTGTTAATAATACCTGAGCATTTCGTTCTTAAATTTATTCACAAACCTGGACATGAAATCTTGCAATTTAATAGTTGGGGCATTGAAGGGTGATTTAGTATGACGTGAATATTTCAAAATCAAAATTAGCTCTACCATTGTTCTTCTCAGTGTATTCACACACATTTTAAATGGAATGATGTGAAAAAGACCAATTATTATAAAATTTTTATTATAAAATCAAAGTGCTTGAAAAAGCACTTTGCGATAAAATAGTACTAAAATTACAATAAATAAAAAAAGAAGAAATTTCCAGAAAAGGGCATAAGACTGTGAGACATTCGAAAGACCTCTGGCTTTTTTTTCATTTTGGCTCGCCGGTTTTGGAACCAGCGTCTAACCTACATGTTGGAAAGTAAGACTTTTATTCGCAACATTGAACTGTGGTGACACACAGTTATCTTTATTAAACCGCTCCTCCAGATAAGATCGCTGTCGTTCAGTAAACAACATCCGCGACGTTGTCGATCTGCTCGTTTGTACTGTGGGGAATTCAGAGTTTTTTATTGGAGGAAGTGTGCATGGAGTACTTTAGTTTATTGCATAAAATATTAAAAACTAAAATGGTTTCTAATTCACTCTACGAACAATTTGGCACTTCACAAGCTAATAGGCCGGCGATGCAGCACAATGGCATGCTCATTAATGGAACCTCAAGAAATACGATAACGGTAAATAATTATACCATCGTGAACACTCCTCACTGCAAGTGTGTTTCATTTCTGGTTTTACCGTAATTTACTTTCCAACATGTAGGTGAGACGCTGGTTCCAAAACCGGCGAGCTAAAATGAAAAAAGAAGCCAGAGGTCTTTCGAACGTCTCACAGTCTTATGCCCTTTTCTTGGTCGTCAAGCCTGGAGTGGATACATGCAGTATAATTTGGCCAATTGTCATAGGATCCTCTGACTGCATGCTTTGCGCGCACTCTTTTCTATCACTAGGAACCTGTTCGTGTGCATTTCTCCTTCACCCTTCCGCTTTTCCATCCAATTAGTCAACTATGGATCATAGGAAGTTCGACGCTGTAGTCTTCAAAGACATTCATGAGAACACTGCGAGAAGAACAAATTGATATGCAATATTATGGCTCCTCCTGACAAATTGCATCTTCTTACTTACTTGCTCACTTGCTCACTTACTCACTTACTCACTTACTTACTTACTTACTTACTTACTTACTTCCAACAGAGGAACACATTGTTATGGAAAGTGGAAAAGTAGTAGAGAACTGCATTGACCTTCGGAGAATCGAGTTAGAAAACATACTGAATCATTGCCGTATTCCTTAAAGTAAAATCCGATGAAGTAAGGTGAGCAAAGAGTAATTTCTAAATGCGATGCATCTTTACAAATCTCCAAGTTCAATTTCATTGGATATGTGGGTAAGATACTCCTGACCCCAACACACCGCGCGAAGCCAGAGTCACATTCATAACTAAGCACACTTTCAGCATTTAGTGGGAAATATTGCTAATCCCATTTTAAGCACGCATTTCTCCAGGTGTGCCTAATTGGCAACTAGATGTTGTCAGACGTAGTTGCTTCAATAATCAAGTTCTGCCACGGCCTTCTAAGCTCTCAATTAAATGTTGCAATTATTTATAGTTAAAAATCAGCTTCAGCTCGTTGCCTACTTATCGAATTGTAGGATTTGCATACTTACTGTCACATTAGATGGAGCAATAACTCGCATCACTACTAATGAATGACAGTAGTGAAAAGGGAGATTTCTGATGGTTCTTTGCAAACTATACTTTTCATATTCCACTATTTTGTACCCAAGTAAAAGTTAAAAGATGCGCTAATATGTGGCATTAAAAATTTGAATTTGTTTAATTTGAAGCACGTGTTAGCAGCATATGCAAGAATTACCGATTTTCAAAGAATTGAAGTCATTTGACTGCAGTTTCGTTGACAAATTTGTGACCGAATAGGACAAAATGAATTCTCGAGGACCTAAGAATATAAAGACCATTGCTACCAAAACCAAAGCTGCCACTGTTGCTGCTGCTCAAGGTGATGTTGCGGCTACTGGTGGCAGAGAAGACGTAAAAGCAGTGAAGGAGGTGGTGCGTTTCAACGACGTGGTGGAGGTCTTTCATTTCGAGAAAACGTCCATGTGCTTGATGTTGATTCAGACCAAATACGTGCTTAACACTGTGCCACGACATGTTATCAACTCGAATATCTTGTAAATAAAACTGATTATCAATTCCCAATTGATTCTACTTCGTCAATGTCTCCTTCTTCTTCTTCTTCTTCTTCTTTTTCTTCATTGAAACTGCACCAGATCCGGCAGCTTGCGCAGGCAGATATTACGGAACAGCGATAACTTGATGAATGAATAAATTTTGTGCCAGTTTTAATAATTCTAAATCCAACATGTCAAATAGCAATACCCTGAAGAATCGACTTATTTCTACTTCTAAAAACACTATGACTGGTGGCAGGCCACTTTAATCACTAAAGTCATTAAAAATAATGAAAAACGCTTCCAATTTTAATTCTTTCTGTACCATTCTATAAAATTCCTTAAGTTAATTAATTTTACTTGAAGTTTAAAAAAATTTCAAAGTTTTACTTTACTTACAATTCGGTGGTGAAAAAATTGACATCTCGATTTTGCACTTATCTCTTTGTGGTGAGGAATTAAATTGATCAAATTTTGAAGTTATTGAGAGAAAAATGGCAATGAACTGACTATTCTGCAGAATGTGAATTACTCGCTCTGGAGGAACCAGGACACGAGATCTACACAAGGGATAGATGTTGGATCACCTCTTTCTCAGCGGACTTGAAATTTGCACATAGAAGTCAGAGAAAGCCATGTTCATTAGACAGGCAGAAATGTATCTTTTAATCTGTGGGTTTATTGAGAACATACAGATATTTGATCTATAAATATTTGGGATCTAATTCCAAATTACTTTATTGAAAAATAGAAGCGTTGGCAAATTTAACAAGTGACACTATTTAGTAGTGCAAGGACAAAATATGTGCAAATGCTTAAACATATTTAATGCAAAAAGGAAAATGCCAGAACTCTTTCACAACTCTGTCCACTTGAGCATATGACAATGGTATCCTTAAAAACTGTTCTGTGGTATGGGACTTAACATCTATTCGAAAAGTTTCACTCAACCACAAATCGAACTGGTGTTTTCAAATAAGAAAAGGGCCTTTCCACTTCAATCCTGTTATTAAATTATTTTGCTGGACATTTATATACCATGACATTAGTTCCTCAAGGCTTGATGCTTTCCTATAGTTAAGAGAGTATTCTGGTTCTCTCCTGATGCAACATTTAATGCGTTCCAATCAACCTTCAAATATCATCCCAGTGTTCAAATGCCTTTCTACCTTAAAACCGCAACAGGAATCGTCAAAACTCAGTTCATCCATTCGGAAGCAATCGTTCTATTAGCTATTCGAGGGTTTGAAGGAGCTGACTAGATCAAAGCTAGTTTTATAAATGGCTACTGGCAGGAAAGAGCTCATATTGCTACCCAAGCGCCGTTAGCCAGCACACAACCAAAGACTTTCGGCGAATGATATGGCAACACAATTCACCCATCATTTTGATGTTAAGCCATATGGTGGAAAACTGTCGTGAACAGTGTTTCCAATACTGGTCCCGAGAATGATCACAAAGAAACGAGCGATTTCAAGTTGAGCTCATGGTGGAGTACAATACGCCAAGTTTTGCCGTTCGGGAATTCCGAATTACAGACACTCAGGATGGACAGTTCCGCACACTGAGGCAGTTCCAGTTCTCCGACTGGGCAGACAATGGGGTTCCGATATCAAAAGTGGCAGAAACCCTCATTGATTTTACTTTCCAAGTCCATAAGACACAAGCCCAATCCAATTGAGTTGGATGTGCCTACGGACAAAATTTCAGCATAAAATAAATTTGCGAGCTGAATTATTTGGATAAGTTAAATTGGATTAACCTCTGGCGTGTGGTAGAAATGATTTCGGGTCATCGAGATTTGCTTGTGAAGGCAAGCAGAAGCAAATATAAAAACACTTGGAAGCGTTCTGTATCGAAACTAATGTCAGGATAGATATAATCAAATTCTCATTAAATAAAGAGATAATTAAAATATATTTAATCATACCTGGTCGTCCAACACCGGCTGAACAATGGATGACGGTAGATCCTAAACGATTAGGCAGGGTATTCTGCAACAAATTTGCAGAAACTCCATTCCCCTGCCCTCCTCTCAAAGACTGCTTTGGTCCTAGAGCTTGCCGTGCCTGACAAGCTTGACGAATAAACAGGAGTAAGGGTTGAGGTTGTTCAGGAGCCCTGCAATCGGGCCACGAGGTGAACTGGGATTGTTTTATCTGCCTGGGTTTCTGCACCGGGTGGAGGTTCTCACATTAACTATTATACCCACCTTTGAAGTTTTGGGAATTCGATTCATTGGAATTTGATAAGGAAACCATTTTCTGAAGATTGAATGTCCGATTTGTGTAGTATGCATAGTCTGTAGATTCGCAAGCAGAGTTACTGCAAATGATGAATATTCTACTGAGGTACTTCTAGGTGCATTTTCAGGGTAGATGTGATATATTCGGGACCGCTCTTTCTCTTTAGTCATCATCACAATCACTCGAGAATTCTGTTTCAAAATCATACGCCAAAAATCACTAAACGTCTCTGGAGGTGGACCCTAATGGGGAAGATTTTTAGGAATTATGGAAAGTTTAAGCTTTAAAGCAAATTTTCGCGGCTCTGTAAATAATAATTTTTTAATTGACAAATCTCCACTTTTGACGACACTAATTAAATGCCTAAACCGCCTTTACCACACATATTACGAAATTGGCGTGCATTTTTACGCAGAGAAGATATTTCTTAAATTTAACTTCAAAATTGCGTTATTCATTCTGTACTTTTAAAACACCATTACATGAGATACCAATATCAGTTCATTTTGTTCTCAGGCAACAAATAAATTTAGGAGGGTGCAGTTAATTAGATGAATTAGAACCCCTCCTTACAAATCCAGGACAGAGAACAAGACACGTTTGAAATAATCGATCATCAATTATTTGCTCCTTACTATTATTCACGAAATAGTATTTAAAGTATTCGTGCCCTGAGAGTAGTCGGGATCAGAGTCGTCAAATATTAACGAACAGATAAACAGGAACGGGCTTTTCCCGAAGGGTGGTGTAATGGAAGAATAATTGATGGCGAAGTAGGATGATCAGTCACTGCGATGATTTACGAAAAATGATCTGGGCTTAGTGAAATTGTCCTCCGATGAGGCAATCAATGGGAAATTAACTCAAGAGTGGCGTAAAACGACCCGGGGTTTACTTCAAGTGGCTTCATTGCAGTGTGAGCCTTTAAAAATAATTGAGATTCCAACCCCCAAGGCTGTTTACAAACACACAGAGTTGAGGCGACAATGAAAACCTCACAAAACAAAAGTGAAATTAATTACTCAGAAAGCAAGCGATTTAGTATGTAATCATTTTCAAGAGTGCACGACGATAATTTTCGCCAAGAGAGAATCATTAAAGTAGCCAACTTGCTCTTTGAGACTTGAAGGCTCTTTGAGACAAAAAATGTTTGAATATCATATAAAATGACTGACCCTAAGAAGAGGCAACGTGTTAAGATAATTTGTTTTAATGCGATTTCTCTCTATATGAACCTCAAGAGTTAAATTACAGTATTTTCAATAAATTGTTTTCATACAAGCTGCGTCAAGTTAGAATCATAAGAACGAATAATTTCGAGGTACAAGTTGTGCTCAGGCAAATCGATATGGGATAGAAGTCTTTACATTTTGAGGAAATTGTTTCCTGAACTTGTAAAGTGGGTAATAAATTGCAACAAAAAAGGGTATATATTAACACCTTGAAGAGAAGTCATCATTTCTATCGATTTCCTTTGTTCTCTCCTCCAAAGTCATCAGTTTTAACAATGTCAGTCGATATAGTTCTTCTTTTCAGCACTCTCGATTTAATAGCATTAAATGGCCATAATTTGTTAATAGTTCGCTCGATACAACTCTGCGAACTCGTCTTTCATGCTCTAAAAATATTGTAGCTGGGTGAAAAACAGGTATAACTTCACAAATAAATGAATATTCATTAGATGCAAAAGTAGATTTATAAGAAAGCAAATTTGTAATTTGTAGCTTCAAATAACGGTAAAAATCGGTAAGGTTAGATTATCCTATTAAAAACATTCGTCATCTAAATTCATCGAAAAAATAAAAAAATGGTATGAGGAAATGGCAATGCTGCTGTAACAACTGCGAATAATTTCTTTTCAATCGATTTTAATTGGACAATTGAAGGCGTATATAACTAACTGGAAAAGCCCAAACGTAAATTGAACCACTGACAGGGCATTTCTAATAAACACCTTGTAAACTCGCACCCGCATTTAATGTCAAACGTATTCGAAATGTTTTTAAGCGTAGGGAAAGTTAATCCTGACTGTTTATAAAAGTGGTAATTGGGGAAAGTAATCGCCAACCAAAACTGAATTATCAGACAACTTGAAGGAAATTCTTATCTTCCCTTGTCTTGGGTAGAGGCAATGTTGAAAGCCTGCATCTTCCTTTGCCAACTGCCATTTCAATGTTAAGATCATGTTATCACCTCTATCGCTAATTTGAACTAATTATTTCTACTATCTGAGGCGCTGATTTTACCCTATTTCCCATTGCGCATAAATGGGATTTTTGTGATTTTAATTTTTCCAGTTTCTCATCTTAAGTGAAGAAGTTTAGGGCTAATTTGATTAAGAATAGATTGTCGACAAGAAGCTTTGTTGCTGACTTTCAAGGGATACTTATGAAGCTCTTAAATTACTATAAATTAGGGCCTCCGATTAATAAATGGTTCTCGGAGAGACATTTTCATGAGAGTCCGAAAAGGAGAACTTTGCATCTATTAATAATAATACTACTACTTTGCCGTTTCATTAAGTTTCTTTGATAAAAACTGTTTGTCAAGCATGTTATTCCAGTTCGTGAGTGCATGGACTTCTCGGCCCACCAGTAACAAGGAGTCGCGCTGCATTGTCGGCGTACTCTATATTGGATCTCATTGTCTAAACTCTGCACTGTTTCCCTGTTTCCACGACATTGTCAGAGTAGCTTAGCTAATCTCGAAACCAATTTCATACAAAGGGAATTTGATCGAGGTTTAGTCAGGAATTACTTAAGTAGCATCCGCCTACACTATACAAACAGGACTTAAGGAAAAAAAGACAAAGTGAATTCTGATAATAGCTAATTTAATCGTACTATAACCATATGAAGGAAACATGATTATCACCCCGTAATCACCACAATCTACATATTTGATGCCCATTCCTCCCCCCCAAAGGTCAAAATCTATGAGCCGTTCACCCTCACGGATATATCTTAAATTAAACAAGTAAAGTTACAGTTTTCATATACTCACAGAAGCTTTACGTAAATGTTGCAGGCGTCCAAAATGGAAGAATATGCAAAAAATCAGAGATACGCAATCCACCACAAAGGAATATTGAACTAACGTTTCTTAAACAAAGATTCGGCATTTATATTAATTATTCTTTGTTTCCTAATATTATATGAATGGTGCAATAGCTCGTTCAAGTTCCACTTGATCAGAGCGTAAACTGAAAGACTGGACGGCACAAACCCGAAAGCGCGCTATTAGGACACGAAGGGCAATAGTTTCACCATGACTTTTATAAACATATTTAATTTTTTTTATTTTCTACAAATTAGTTCATTGACGCTTATATTACTTTTAAATTTAAGTTTAATAAGTCATTATTATAAATACATCCGTGCTTCGGCAGATATGGCATATGTGCAATATTGAATAATAATGAATGATTCGACAGACCTTTGATTTAGCAAGAATTGAATTATTTGCAATTTACTGGTTTCGTTTATGGAGTAGGCGTTTGCTATAGTGTTTGCAAATGTTATTTTAAACGGACTTTTTCCAATTGACCATTGGATGGAGAAGGCAGTATTTTCTTCCCTTTTTCTTTTGTGGGGTTAGTTTCGGTTAGTTGTGGTTTTATTAACTTCTGTGTCCATAATTTGATAGTAAAAAGAGAAAGCATTGTTGCTTATGAAATTCCAGTTAACGTTTTGTTAAATGAGTACATTTTGTTGTCGAATCAAGTTCATTGCTTCCCAGAGTCGAATAGCTCACTCAAATTCCCAGGCAGATGAAGGTGTGCTTATCTCATCTGTTGTTCTTAGTGCAAAGGGATTTATATTGTGGAGTAACTCTTATTACTCGTATTCCTGAAATTGGTTTCCTTGCAAAAGGAGGTTAAAGTGGCGTCTAAAATAAAATTATTATTTTTACTTTATGAGATTGAAAATATCAGGAAAAAGGAATTGATAAAGTGATTAATTTTTTGTTCAATTCAACACAATTGAACAATAAATCTCTGCAAATGTCATCAGATACACTTCAATGAAATCAATGAGAATTGGCCAATTGATTCGCAATTTCGTTATAATCTATTAATAAGAACGATAGAAAGAACCTTAAATATTAATAATAATAACAAAGTTACAGCTGCTTTTCTACAATTCTGGTTGTAATATGAGGATAATTTGGATGGAATTTGTCAATTTTTGTTTCAATTTTTCCACCATTCCAACCGAATTCTAAAGATCATGAGTTGGAAGCGGAAATATTCCATTTATGGAGCATAACAGATGAAAGAGAATTGTGCAGTTTGTGCAGTTTGATGTAAGCAATTCTATTATTCATTTTGACAATTCGAATAGAACAAGTGATAATTTATATTGCAGTGGATGGTTAATGCTAATTGGCATTAGGAGAGAGATTATACGGTTATTTAAATCAATTCCTACATTCTAACTGCTAATAGTGATGCAATTTCCCCATTTCACAACACCAGTAATTCAAATGATCTCATATTTTCATTTTTATTAATTGATTTGATCTTTCAATCGTTTCGCATTATGTTATAACCAACGAAATCAAGCTCATTTATGCTGCCGATGACCTAGCCGATTATTTGAAGAAAGTGGATGCTCATATTACATATTTTAGCAGAGACTATTTCAGAGTCTCTCAAGATATTCGAGCAGGATCTTAATCAAGTTCCTTACACAAATAGGAATATACTCGACTCTCACATTTTAGTTATGCATGTTTTTGTTTACGACCTCTGTCTTTATTAGGGACAATTTGCTTTAGATTTGTAATATCTGGCAATGAAGAACTTTAGCATTAATTATGTAAGTGATTGATTATATTTCTCATTGATTGACACATTTATATTCCATTTGTGTCCTCCTCCCTACTCTTATGATCAGGAATTTATAACAACGCACACTTCGCTTCTCAGCTTCCATCAGACATACTTAAACTTGAAGTGCTGATGATCTATGCAGCAGTGCCAGCACAATTAATCGACAATTATTGCATTAAAATTGTGATTTTTTGTGACGAGTGGAAGAGTATGGATATGGCGATTGGCTTCAGTAGGACTTAATTCTTCCATCACAACAGAGAATGTCTATAAAACGAAAGGCGTATTGGTAGGCACGCAATAGTGGGTTGTGTGGAAAGTACTGTAAACGACAATGATGGAGGATGACAACTTACCTTCAGTCAGAAATCCAAGACGAAATCACTTGCCACTTCATGTAGATCGGAGGGAAGACGTGATGAGTCTTAAAGAAAATGCATGCGCTAAAGGTTAGCTGAAGTATTGTGTCTTCTACCCGGCATCACATTTTCATGGGGTCAATTAGCCTTGACATGACTGATTAGTCTCAATGTATCAGTAAAAAAAGGTGCACCAATCTAAATTGCAGGAATCAGGACTAGGTGGTAAATTTCCTCTAGTGTGTGAGACTACTGAGACATATTGAGAAGTGTGTCAGAACAACTACCAAGTGATATGGCCGTCTATCACATGCGATTGGATCAACTACTGATAAACAAAAGTAGGAACGTAAAAAGAATTCAGCATTTGACTACTATCAAGTCAAATATTCAAATTCATATTCACATTGCTAAAGCCACACACACACATACACACACATTAGAGCAGTGTGCGAGTTAATTATGGAGAGCAGTTTCCAAACAAAGTGAGGGCTAATGTGTGCTGCGTTGATTGGGAGTCATTGATATCGGAGTGTGGTAGAGTATGTGGTGGAGGCAAATTCCAACCAGAGCACTCGATAACCGTCAGTTTTGAAGCTGACGTTACCGCTCAGGAGCACGTGGAGGTGAGGGTTGGATTTTACCTGGGCCTCACTGGGTGGAGGCTCTCACACATACTCACATGTTTGCCCACCTACCTGCCCGCCTGCCCGACTGTCCACCCCTCTTTCGTGTAATTTGGCCTCTGGAACTCTCTCGAGTCCACGGAAGCAGCTAGAGCACCGTCTTCGCCATTGCGGTCGCCTTCTTCATCGTTGTCGTCGTGGTCGTGGGCACCTACGCTCCCTACTCTACAAACTCACGCTGCTACATGTAGGTTCACTGTCGACGCGTCCTGCCGAGTCCGAGTACTGCGGCTCCACTGTCTTCTCGTTTGGAAACCTGTGCTGCACCTGCTGCTGCTGCTGCTGCTAACCTTTAATATTTAATATTAATATTTTGAACAAGTGGTAAGTCTTTGCCTTTAACGTGCAAAGCGTATCATTTCTTTTAACGTCTTTTCTGTTGTATCCAGTGCTTGTTTAAGGACCTGTTTCATTTTGCAGTCATCTCAGAGTGAAAATGAGATGAGTTGCCAAGCATATGGAGGTAGGCTAAGTCACAGTGACTCTGAATTCTTTCTAATCTGACTTCTTGTAACTGTGAGTTCGCACTACAATTTCTCACCTCTTCAGCTTGTCACCAACTTCATACTCATTTGTTCCAACCCCAGGTATTTTGGAGATTTTAAAGAGTCAATTCGTGTTAACTTAATAAATGAAATTGAAGAATGCGGTATCGCAAGCGAATGATTACGAAACTCGAATTACCATCTCCCTCGAATTCGGGAAATTCTTATATAAAAAACAGATATGCAGGTACACAGCTGCTTCGATTAGCAAGACTAATTATAAATCGCGTATGCCACGGGTTCCAGATATTTTTAATATCGTTAATTATAACCTTGGCTTTAGTAGTGTGTGTATATAGTTAATATATATATAGGTTTGGATTTAGAGTTAGGATTAGGATTAAGTTTCATACCCCTCAGCCGAACTAAATATCTTGTCAAGAAGAGGAGATAATAACCGTCTTTGGTGAGAGAAGACCGAGAGTGAAGTAATACGCTTGTTGGAAGGAGAGAAGTCCGAACTGAGGGAGGAAAATCTTGAATTTGATAAGGAACGTGTAGAACGAGGTGCTTCACACGTTGAAAATTAGAAAAAATATAGGAGCCAGCGTGAGTGCATTTGTTAGATCGAGAGATGTAAATTTATCAAATTAACGCATTCTCGAAAGGGGGATGAACCAAATGATCAAATGTTTCAATCCGGAGAAACAAATGCTCCTTTTTATGCCAATCTATTTGAGTAGTAGATCTGTTAAAGCTCAACTTTGGTGAAAGTGTAGTGGGCATCCACCTCGACTTGTTACCAATTCGCATAAAGGATGAAAATATGAGTTAGACCTTGTTCACTCGCTTTATGAAATGATAATTCATCAGGACTTGAAGTGGCGAAGTCCATCCATCAACATATTTTTCCAACGAAATTCTCCATTTTCTATAAATATGCACAAAATTTAGGAATATTTTGTAATGACAATCAAACAGAATCAGGTTGCTTTATTTTTCATAGTTGGACGTTGCCAATTCACATTTTATTACTAAGCCAAATAGATCATTAAAAGTCAGAATGCATAAATCGAAATTCAGTAGGGGCATATATAGTAATCAACATGCCCAGATTATGCGTGGAGAAATGAGTGCAATAGAAAGAGACGTCTTAGGCAAAATATTTTCCAATTACACTTGAAATAACCCTACTCGCTTCAATTCATTTTACAGGGGGAAAAATCAATCTATGGAGTGCATAACGTGATCTTGGCTGAAGGTAGAAATCTCATGCGCGCTAGAACATTCTAGAATGAGCGTGTGTGGTCGTGAGTGTAGAGACGTCTCTCAGGTAATCAATAATCAATGGCCACGGGATGTTCCCTTTTTAACAAAATGATATCATCTTGGCTTTCTAGATTATTCTCAAACCAAATTCTCACTTATGTCTTGCGCTTGACCAACCACCCCTTTTTAATCGTGCTGTTAATAATACCTGAGCATTTCGTTCTTAAATTTATTCACAAACCTGGACATGAAATCTTGCAATTTAATAGTTGGGGCATTGAAGGGTGATTTAGTATGACGTGAATATTTCAAAATCAAAATTAGCTCTACCATTGTTCTTCTCAGTGTATTCACACACATTTTAAATGGAATGATGTGAAAAAGACCAATTATTATAAAATTTTTATTATAAAATCAAAGTGCTTGAAAAAGCACTTTGCGATAAAATAGTACTAAAATTACAATAAATAAAAAAAGAAGAAATTTCCAGAAAAGGGCATAAGACTGTGAGACATTCGAAAGACCTCTGGCTTTTTTTTCATTTTGGCTCGCCGGTTTTGGAACCAGCGTCTAACCTACATGTTGGAAAGTAAGACTTTTATTCGCAACATTGAACTGTGGTGACACACAGTTATCTTTATTAAACCGCTCCTCCAGATAAGATCGCTGTCGTTCAGTAAACAACATCCGCGACGTTGTCGATCTGCTCGTTTGTACTGTGGGGAATTCAGAGTTTTTTATTGGAGGAAGTGTGCATGGAGTACTTTAGTTTATTGCATAAAATATTAAAAACTAAAATGGTTTCTAATTCACTCTACGAACAATTTGGCACTTCACAAGCTAATAGGCCGGCGATGCAGCACAATGGCATGCTCATTAATGGAACCTCAAGAAATACGATAACGGTAAATAATTATACCATCGTGAACACTCCTCACTGCAAGTGTGTTTCATTTCTGGTTTTACCGTAATTTACTTTCCAACATGTAGGTGAGACGCTGGTTCCAAAACCGGCGAGCTAAAATGAAAAAAGAAGCCAGAGGTCTTTCGAACGTCTCACAGTCTTATGCCCTTTTCTTGGTCGTCAAGCCTGGAGTGGATACATGCAGTATAATTTGGCCAATTGTCATAGGATCCTCTGACTGCATGCTTTGCGCGCACTCTTTTCTATCACTAGGAACCTGTTCGTGTGCATTTCTCCTTCACCCTTCCGCTTTTCCATCCAATTAGTCAACTATGGATCATAGGAAGTTCGACGCTGTAGTCTTCAAAGACATTCATGAGAACACTGCGAGAAGAACAAATTGATATGCAATATTATGGCTCCTCCTGACAAATTGCATCTTCTTACTTACTTGCTCACTTGCTCACTTACTCACTTACTCACTTACTTACTTACTTACTTACTTACTTACTTACTTCCAACAGAGGAACACATTGTTATGGAAAGTGGAAAAGTAGTAGAGAACTGCATTGACCTTCGGAGAATCGAGTTAGAAAACATACTGAATCATTGCCGTATTCCTTAAAGTAAAATCCGATGAAGTAAGGTGAGCAAAGAGTAATTTCTAAATGCGATGCATCTTTACAAATCTCCAAGTTCAATTTCATTGGATATGTGGGTAAGATACTCCTGACCCCAACACACCGCGCGAAGCCAGAGTCACATTCATAACTAAGCACACTTTCAGCATTTAGTGGGAAATATTGCTAATCCCATTTTAAGCACGCATTTCTCCAGGTGTGCCTAATTGGCAACTAGATGTTGTCAGACGTAGTTGCTTCAATAATCAAGTTCTGCCACGGCCTTCTAAGCTCTCAATTAAATGTTGCAATTATTTATAGTTAAAAATCAGCTTCAGCTCGTTGCCTACTTATCGAATTGTAGGATTTGCATACTTACTGTCACATTAGATGGAGCAATAACTCGCATCACTACTAATGAATGACAGTAGTGAAAAGGGAGATTTCTGATGGTTCTTTGCAAACTATACTTTTCATATTCCACTATTTTGTACCCAAGTAAAAGTTAAAAGATGCGCTAATATGTGGCATTAAAAATTTGAATTTGTTTAATTTGAAGCACGTGTTAGCAGCATATGCAAGAATTACCGATTTTCAAAGAATTGAAGTCATTTGACTGCAGTTTCGTTGACAAATTTGTGACCGAATAGGACAAAATGAATTCTCGAGGACCTAAGAATATAAAGACCATTGCTACCAAAACCAAAGCTGCCACTGTTGCTGCTGCTCAAGGTGATGTTGCGGCTACTGGTGGCAGAGAAGACGTAAAAGCAGTGAAGGAGGTGGTGCGTTTCAACGACGTGGTGGAGGTCTTTCATTTCGAGAAAACGTCCATGTGCTTGATGTTGATTCAGACCAAATACGTGCTTAACACTGTGCCACGACATGTTATCAACTCGAATATCTTGTAAATAAAACTGATTATCAATTCCCAATTGATTCTACTTCGTCAATGTCTCCTTCTTCTTCTTCTTCTTCTTTTTCTTCATTGAAACTGCACCAGATCCGGCAGCTTGCGCAGGCAGATATTACGGAACAGCGATAACTTGATGAATGAATAAATTTTGTGCCAGTTTTAATAATTCTAAATCCAACATGTCAAATAGCAATACCCTGAAGAATCGACTTATTTCTACTTCTAAAAACACTATGACTGGTGGCAGGCCACTTTAATCACTAAAGTCATTAAAAATAATGAAAAACGCTTCCAATTTTAATTCTTTCTGTACCATTCTATAAAATTCCTTAAGTTAATTAATTTTACTTGAAGTTTAAAAAAATTTCAAAGTTTTACTTTACTTACAATTCGGTGGTGAAAAAATTGACATCTCGATTTTGCACTTATCTCTTTGTGGTGAGGAATTAAATTGATCAAATTTTGAAGTTATTGAGAGAAAAATGGCAATGAACTGACTATTCTGCAGAATGTGAATTACTCGCTCTGGAGGAACCAGGACACGAGATCTACACAAGGGATAGATGTTGGATCACCTCTTTCTCAGCGGACTTGAAATTTGCACATAGAAGTCAGAGAAAGCCATGTTCATTAGACAGGCAGAAATGTATCTTTTAATCTGTGGGTTTATTGAGAACATACAGATATTTGATCTATAAATATTTGGGATCTAATTCCAAATTACTTTATTGAAAAATAGAAGCGTTGGCAAATTTAACAAGTGACACTATTTAGTAGTGCAAGGACAAAATATGTGCAAATGCTTAAACATATTTAATGCAAAAAGGAAAATGCCAGAACTCTTTCACAACTCTGTCCACTTGAGCATATGACAATGGTATCCTTAAAAACTGTTCTGTGGTATGGGACTTAACATCTATTCGAAAAGTTTCACTCAACCACAAATCGAACTGGTGTTTTCAAATAAGAAAAGGGCCTTTCCACTTCAATCCTGTTATTAAATTATTTTGCTGGACATTTATATACCATGACATTAGTTCCTCAAGGCTTGATGCTTTCCTATAGTTAAGAGAGTATTCTGGTTCTCTCCTGATGCAACATTTAATGCGTTCCAATCAACCTTCAAATATCATCCCAGTGTTCAAATGCCTTTCTACCTTAAAACCGCAACAGGAATCGTCAAAACTCAGTTCATCCATTCGGAAGCAATCGTTCTATTAGCTATTCGAGGGTTTGAAGGAGCTGACTAGATCAAAGCTAGTTTTATAAATGGCTACTGGCAGGAAAGAGCTCATATTGCTACCCAAGCGCCGTTAGCCAGCACACAACCAAAGACTTTCGGCGAATGATATGGCAACACAATTCACCCATCATTTTGATGTTAAGCCATATGGTGGAAAACTGTCGTGAACAGTGTTTCCAATACTGGTCCCGAGAATGATCACAAAGAAACGAGCGATTTCAAGTTGAGCTCATGGTGGAGTACAATACGCCAAGTTTTGCCGTTCGGGAATTCCGAATTACAGACACTCAGGATGGACAGTTCCGCACACTGAGGCAGTTCCAGTTCTCCGACTGGGCAGACAATGGGGTTCCGATATCAAAAGTGGCAGAAACCCTCATTGATTTTACTTTCCAAGTCCATAAGACACAAGCCCAATCCAATTGAGTTGGATGTGCCTACGGACAAAATTTCAGCATAAAATAAATTTGCGAGCTGAATTATTTGGATAAGTTAAATTGGATTAACCTCTGGCGTGTGGTAGAAATGATTTCGGGTCATCGAGATTTGCTTGTGAAGGCAAGCAGAAGCAAATATAAAAACACTTGGAAGCGTTCTGTATCGAAACTAATGTCAGGATAGATATAATCAAATTCTCATTAAATAAAGAGATAATTAAAATATATTTAATCATACCTGGTCGTCCAACACCGGCTGAACAATGGATGACGGTAGATCCTAAACGATTAGGCAGGGTATTCTGCAACAAATTTGCAGAAACTCCATTCCCCTGCCCTCCTCTCAAAGACTGCTTTGGTCCTAGAGCTTGCCGTGCCTGACAAGCTTGACGAATAAACAGGAGTAAGGGTTGAGGTTGTTCAGGAGCCCTGCAATCGGGCCACGAGGTGAACTGGGATTGTTTTATCTGCCTGGGTTTCTGCACCGGGTGGAGGTTCTCACATTAACTATTATACCCACCTTTGAAGTTTTGGGAATTCGATTCATTGGAATTTGATAAGGAAACCATTTTCTGAAGATTGAATGTCCGATTTGTGTAGTATGCATAGTCTGTAGATTCGCAAGCAGAGTTACTGCAAATGATGAATATTCTACTGAGGTACTTTTAGGTGCATTTCAGGGTAGATGTGATATATTCGGGACCGCTCTTTCTCTTTAGTCATCATCACAATCACTCGAGAATTCTGTTTCAAAATCATACGCCAAAAATCACTAAACGTCTCTGGAGGTGGACCCTAATGGGGAAGATTTTTAGGAATTATGGAAAGTTTAAGCTTTAAAGCAAATTTTCGCGGCTCTGTAAATAATAATTTTTTAATTGACAAATCTCCACTTTTGACGACACTAATTAAATGCCTAAACCGCCTTTACCACACATATTACGAAATTGGCGTGCATTTTTACGCAGAGAAGATATTTCTTAAATTTAACTTCAAAATTGCGTTATTCATTCTGTACTTTTAAAACACCATTACATGAGATACCAATATCAGTTCATTTTGTTCTCAGGCAACAAATAAATTTAGGAGGGTGCAGTTAATTAGATGAATTAGAACCCCTCCTTACAAATCCAGGACAGAGAACAAGACACGTTTGAAATAATCGATCATCAATTATTTGCTCCTTACTATTATTCACGAAATAGTATTTAAAGTATTCGTGCCCTGAGAGTAGTCGGGATCAGAGTCGTCAAATATTAACGAACAGATAAACAGGAACGGGCTTTTCCCGAAGGGTGGTGTAATGGAAGAATAATTGATGGCGAAGTAGGATGATCAGTCACTGCGATGATTTACGAAAAATGATCTGGGCTTAGTGAAATTGTCCTCCGATGAGGCAATCAATGGGAAATTAACTCAAGAGTGGCGTAAAACGACCCGGGGTTTACTTCAAGTGGCTTCATTGCAGTGTGAGCCTTTAAAAATAATTGAGATTCCAACCCCCAAGGCTGTTTACAAACACACAGAGTTGAGGCGACAATGAAAACCTCACAAAACAAAAGTGAAATTAATTACTCAGAAAGCAAGCGATTTAGTATGTAATCATTTTCAAGAGTGCACGACGATAATTTTCGCCAAGAGAGAATCATTAAAGTAGCCAACTTGCTCTTTGAGACTTGAAGGCTCTTTGAGACAAAAAATGTTTGAATATCATATAAAATGACTGACCCTAAGAAGAGGCAACGTGTTAAGATAATTTGTTTTAATGCGATTTCTCTCTATATGAACCTCAAGAGTTAAATTACAGTATTTTCAATAAATTGTTTTCATACAAGCTGCGTCAAGTTAGAATCATAAGAACGAATAATTTCGAGGTACAAGTTGTGCTCAGGCAAATCGATATGGGATAGAAGTCTTTACATTTTGAGGAAATTGTTTCCTGAACTTGTAAAGTGGGTAATAAATTGCAACAAAAAAGGGTATATATTAACACCTTGAAGAGAAGTCATCATTTCTATCGATTTCCTTTGTTCTCTCCTCCAAAGTCATCAGTTTTAACAATGTCAGTCGATATAGTTCTTCTTTTCAGCACTCTCGATTTAATAGCATTAAATGGCCATAATTTGTTAATAGTTCGCTCGATACAACTCTGCGAACTCGTCTTTCATGCTCTAAAAATATTGTAGCTGGGTGAAAAACAGGTATAACTTCACAAATAAATGAATATTCATTAGATGCAAAAGTAGATTTATAAGAAAGCAAATTTGTAATTTGTAGCTTCAAATAACGGTAAAAATCGGTAAGGTTAGATTATCCTATTAAAAACATTCGTCATCTAAATTCATCGAAAAAATAAAAAAATGGTATGAGGAAATGGCAATGCTGCTGTAACAACTGCGAATAATTTCTTTTCAATCGATTTTAATTGGACAATTGAAGGCGTATATAACTAACTGGAAAAGCCCAAACGTAAATTGAACCACTGACAGGGCATTTCTAATAAACACCTTGTAAACTCGCACCCGCATTTAATGTCAAACGTATTCGAAATGTTTTTAAGCGTAGGGAAAGTTAATCCTGACTGTTTATAAAAGTGGTAATTGGGGAAAGTAATCGCCAACCAAAACTGAATTATCAGACAACTTGAAGGAAATTCTTATCTTCCCTTGTCTTGGGTAGAGGCAATGTTGAAAGCCTGCATCTTCCTTTGCCAACTGCCATTTCAATGTTAAGATCATGTTATCACCTCTATCGCTAATTTGAACTAATTATTTCTACTATCTGAGGCGCTGATTTTACCCTATTTCCCATTGCGCATAAATGGGATTTTTGTGATTTTAATTTTTCCAGTTTCTCATCTTAAGTGAAGAAGTTTAGGGCTAATTTGATTAAGAATAGATTGTCGACAAGAAGCTTTGTTGCTGACTTTCAAGGGATACTTATGAAGCTCTTAAATTACTATAAATTAGGGCCTCCGATTAATAAATGGTTCTCGGAGAGACATTTTCATGAGAGTCCGAAAAGGAGAACTTTGCATCTATTAATAATAATACTACTACTTTGCCGTTTCATTAAGTTTCTTTGATAAAAACTGTTTGTCAAGCATGTTATTCCAGTTCGTGAGTGCATGGACTTCTCGGCCCACCAGTAACAAGGAGTCGCGCTGCATTGTCGGCGTACTCTATATTGGATCTCATTGTCTAAACTCTGCACTGTTTCCCTGTTTCCACGACATTGTCAGAGTAGCTTAGCTAATCTCGAAACCAATTTCATACAAAGGGAATTTGATCGAGGTTTAGTCAGGAATTACTTAAGTAGCATCCGCCTACACTATACAAACAGGACTTAAGGAAAAAAAGACAAAGTGAATTCTGATAATAGCTAATTTAATCGTACTATAACCATATGAAGGAAACATGATTATCACCCCGTAATCACCACAATCTACATATTTGATGCCCATTCCTCCCCCCCAAAGGTCAAAATCTATGAGCCGTTCACCCTCACGGATATATCTTAAATTAAACAAGTAAAGTTACAGTTTTCATATACTCACAGAAGCTTTACGTAAATGTTGCAGGCGTCCAAAATGGAAGAATATGCAAAAAATCAGAGATACGCAATCCACCACAAAGGAATATTGAACTAACGTTTCTTAAACAAAGATTCGGCATTTATATTAATTATTCTTTGTTTCCTAATATTATATGAATGGTGCAATAGCTCGTTCAAGTTCCACTTGATCAGAGCGTAAACTGAAAGACTGGACGGCACAAACCCGAAAGCGCGCTATTAGGACACGAAGGGCAATAGTTTCACCATGACTTTTATAAACATATTTAATTTTTTTTATTTTCTACAAATTAGTTCATTGACGCTTATATTACTTTTAAATTTAAGTTTAATAAGTCATTATTATAAATACATCCGTGCTTCGGCAGATATGGCATATGTGCAATATTGAATAATAATGAATGATTCGACAGACCTTTGATTTAGCAAGAATTGAATTATTTGCAATTTACTGGTTTCGTTTATGGAGTAGGCGTTTGCTATAGTGTTTGCAAATGTTATTTTAAACGGACTTTTTCCAATTGACCATTGGATGGAGAAGGCAGTATTTTCTTCCCTTTTTCTTTTGTGGGGTTAGTTTCGGTTAGTTGTGGTTTTATTAACTTCTGTGTCCATAATTTGATAGTAAAAAGAGAAAGCATTGTTGCTTATGAAATTCCAGTTAACGTTTTGTTAAATGAGTACATTTTGTTGTCGAATCAAGTTCATTGCTTCCCAGAGTCGAATAGCTCACTCAAATTCCCAGGCAGATGAAGGTGTGCTTATCTCATCTGTTGTTCTTAGTGCAAAGGGATTTATATTGTGGAGTAACTCTTATTACTCGTATTCCTGAAATTGGTTTCCTTGCAAAAGGAGGTTAAAGTGGCGTCTAAAATAAAATTATTATTTTTACTTTATGAGATTGAAAATATCAGGAAAAAGGAATTGATAAAGTGATTAATTTTTTGTTCAATTCAACACAATTGAACAATAAATCTCTGCAAATGTCATCAGATACACTTCAATGAAATCAATGAGAATTGGCCAATTGATTCGCAATTTCGTTATAATCTATTAATAAGAACGATAGAAAGAACCTTAAATATTAATAATAATAACAAAGTTACAGCTGCTTTTCTACAATTCTGGTTGTAATATGAGGATAATTTGGATGGAATTTGTCAATTTTTGTTTCAATTTTTCCACCATTCCAACCGAATTCTAAAGATCATGAGTTGGAAGCGGAAATATTCCATTTATGGAGCATAACAGATGAAAGAGAATTGTGCAGTTTGTGCAGTTTGATGTAAGCAATTCTATTATTCATTTTGACAATTCGAATAGAACAAGTGATAATTTATATTGCAGTGGATGGTTAATGCTAATTGGCATTAGGAGAGAGATTATACGGTTATTTAAATCAATTCCTACATTCTAACTGCTAATAGTGATGCAATTTCCCCATTTCACAACACCAGTAATTCAAATGATCTCATATTTTCATTTTTATTAATTGATTTGATCTTTCAATCGTTTCGCATTATGTTATAACCAACGAAATCAAGCTCATTTATGCTGCCGATGACCTAGCCGATTATTTGAAGAAAGTGGATGCTCATATTACATATTTTAGCAGAGACTATTTCAGAGTCTCTCAAGATATTCGAGCAGGATCTTAATCAAGTTCCTTACACAAATAGGAATATACTCGACTCTCACATTTTAGTTATGCATGTTTTTGTTTACGACCTCTGTCTTTATTAGGGACAATTTGCTTTAGATTTGTAATATCTGGCAATGAAGAACTTTAGCACTAATTATGTAAGTGATTGATTATATTTCTCATTGATTGACACATTTATATTCCATTTGTGTCCTCCTCCCTACTCTTATGATCAGGAATTTATAACAACGCACACTTCGCTTCTCAGCTTCCATCAGACATACTTAAACTTGAAGTGCTGATGATCTATGCAGCAGTGCCAGCACAATTAATCGACAATTATTGCATTAAAATTGTGATTTTTTGTGACGAGTGGAAGAGTATGGATATGGCGATTGGCTTCAGTAGGACTTAATTCTTCCATCACAACAGAGAATGTCTATAAAACGAAAGGCGTATTGGTAGGCACGCAATAGTGGGTTGTGTGGAAAGTACTGTAAACGACAATGATGGAGGATGACAACTTACCTTCAGTCAGAAATCCAAGACGAAATCACTTGCCACTTCATGTAGATCGGAGGGAAGACGTGATGAGTCTTAAAGAAAATGCATGCGCTAAAGGTTAGCTGAAGTATTGTGTCTTCTACCCGGCATCACATTTTCATGGGGTCAATTAGCCTTGACATGACTGATTAGTCTCAATGTATCAGTAAAAAAAGGTGCACCAATCTAAATTGCAGGAATCAGGACTAGGTGGTAAATTTCCTCTAGTGTGTGAGACTACTGAGACATATTGAGAAGTGTGTCAGAACAACTACCAAGTGATATGGCCGTCTATCACATGCGATTGGATCAACTACTGATAAACAAAAGTAGAAACGTAAAAAGAATTCAGCATTTGACTACTATCAAGTCAAATATTCAAATTCATATTCACATTGCTAAAGCCACACACACACATACACACACATTAGAGCAGTGTGCGAGTTAATTATGGAGAGCAGTTTCCAAACAAAGTGAGGGCTAATGTGTGCTGCGTTGATTGGGAGTCATTGATATCGGAGTGTGGTAGAGTATGTGGTGGAGGCAAATTCCAACCAGAGCACTCGATAACCGTCAGTTTTGAAGCTGACGTTACCGCTCAGGAGCACGTGGAGGTGAGGGTTGGATTTTACCTGGGCCTCACTGGGTGGAGGCTCTCACACATACTCACATGTTTGCCCACCTACCTGCCCGCCTGCCCGACTGTCCACCCCTCTTTCGTGTAATTTGGCCTCTGGAACTCTCTCGAGTCCACGGAAGCAGCTAGAGCACCGTCTTCGCCATTGCGGTCGCCTTCTTCATCGTTGTCGTCGTGGTCGTGGGCACCTACGCTCCCTACTCTACAAACTCACGCTGCTACATGTAGGTTCACTGTCGACGCGTCCTGCCGAGTCCGAGTACTGCGGCTCCACTGTCTTCTCGTTTGGAAACCTGTGCTGCACCTGCTGCTGCTGCTGCTGCTAACCTTTAATATTTAATATTAATATTTTGAACAAGTGGTAAGTCTTTGCCTTTAACGTGCAAAGCGTATCATTTCTTTTAACGTCTTTTCTGTTGTATCCAGTGCTTGTTTAAGGACCTGTTTCATTTTGCAGTCATCTCAGAGTGAAAATGAGATGAGTTGCCAAGCATATGGAGGTAGGCTAAGTCACAGTGACTCTGAATTCTTTCTAATCTGACTTCTTGTAACTGTGAGTTCGCACTACAATTTCTCACCTCTTCAGCTTGTCACCAACTTCATACTCATTTGTTCCAACCCCAGGTATTTTGGAGATTTTAAAGAGTCAATTCGTGTTAACTTAATAAATGAAATTGAAGAATGCGGTATCGCAAGCGAATGATTACGAAACTCGAATTACCATCTCCCTCGAATTCGGGAAATTCTTATATAAAAAACAGATATGCAGGTACACAGCTGCTTCGATTAGCAAGACTAATTATAAATCGCGTATGCCACGGGTTCCAGATATTTTTAATATCGTTAATTATAACCTTGGCTTTAGTAGTGTGTGTATATAGTTAATATATATATAGGTTTGGATTTAGAGTTAGGATTAGGATTAAGTTTCATACCCCTCAGCCGAACTAAATATCTTGTCAAGAAGAGGAGATAATAACCGTCTTTGGTGAGAGAAGACCGAGAGTGAAGTAATACGCTTGTTGGAAGGAGAGAAGTCCGAACTGAGGGAGGAAAATCTTGAATTTGATAAGGAACGTGTAGAACGAGGTGCTTCACACGTTGAAAATTAGAAAAAATATAGGAGCCAGCGTGAGTGCATTTGTTAGATCGAGAGATGTAAATTTATCAAATTAACGCATTCTCGAAAGGGGGATGAACCAAATGATCAAATGTTTCAATCCGGAGAAACAAATGCTCCTTTTTATGCCAATCTATTTGAGTAGTAGATCTGTTAAAGCTCAACTTTGGTGAAAGTGTAGTGGGCATCCACCTCGACTTGTTACCAATTCGCATAAAGGATGAAAATATGAGTTAGACCTTGTTCACTCGCTTTATGAAATGATAATTCATCAGGACTTGAAGTGGCGAAGTCCATCCATCAACATATTTTTCCAACGAAATTCTCCATTTTCTATAAATATGCACAAAATTTAGGAATATTTTGTAATGACAATCAAACAGAATCAGGTTGCTTTATTTTTCATAGTTGGACGTTGCCAATTCACATTTTATTACTAAGCCAAATAGATCATTAAAAGTCAGAATGCATAAATCGAAATTCAGTAGGGGCATATATAGTAATCAACATGCCCAGATTATGCGTGGAGAAATGAGTGCAATAGAAAGAGACGTCTTAGGCAAAATATTTTCCAATTACACTTGAAATAACCCTACTCGCTTCAATTCATTTTACAGGGGGAAAAATCAATCTATGGAGTGCATAACGTGATCTTGGCTGAAGGTAGAAATCTCATGCGCGCTAGAACATTCTAGAATGAGCGTGTGTGGTCGTGAGTGTAGAGACGTCTCTCAGGTAATCAATAATCAATGGCCACGGGATGTTCCCTTTTTAACAAAATGATATCATCTTGGCTTTCTAGATTATTCTCAAACCAAATTCTCACTTATGTCTTGCGCTTGACCAACCACCCCTTTTTAATCGTGCTGTTAATAATACCTGAGCATTTCGTTCTTAAATTTATTCACAAACCTGGACATGAAATCTTGCAATTTAATAGTTGGGGCATTGAAGGGTGATTTAGTATGACGTGAATATTTCAAAATCAAAATTAGCTCTACCATTGTTCTTCTCAGTGTATTCACACACATTTTAAATGGAATGATGTGAAAAAGACCAATTATTATAAAATTTTTATTATAAAATCAAAGTGCTTGAAAAAGCACTTTGCGATAAAATAGTACTAAAATTACAATAAATAAAAAAAGAAGAAATTTCCAGAAAAGGGCATAAGACTGTGAGACATTCGAAAGACCTCTGGCTTTTTTTTCATTTTGGCTCGCCGGTTTTGGAACCAGCGTCTAACCTACATGTTGGAAAGTAAGACTTTTATTCGCAACATTGAACTGTGGTGACACACAGTTATCTTTATTAAACCGCTCCTCCAGATAAGATCGCTGTCGTTCAGTAAACAACATCCGCGACGTTGTCGATCTGCTCGTTTGTACTGTGGGGAATTCAGAGTTTTTTATTGGAGGAAGTGTGCATGGAGTACTTTAGTTTATTGCATAAAATATTAAAAACTAAAATGGTTTCTAATTCACTCTACGAACAATTTGGCACTTCACAAGCTAATAGGCCGGCGATGCAGCACAATGGCATGCTCATTAATGGAACCTCAAGAAATACGATAACGGTAAATAATTATACCATCGTGAACACTCCTCACTGCAAGTGTGTTTCATTTCTGGTTTTACCGTAATTTACTTTCCAACATGTAGGTGAGACGCTGGTTCCAAAACCGGCGAGCTAAAATGAAAAAAGAAGCCAGAGGTCTTTCGAACGTCTCACAGTCTTATGCCCTTTTCTTGGTCGTCAAGCCTGGAGTGGATACATGCAGTATAATTTGGCCAATTGTCATAGGATCCTCTGACTGCATGCTTTGCGCGCACTCTTTTCTATCACTAGGAACCTGTTCGTGTGCATTTCTCCTTCACCCTTCCGCTTTTCCATCCAATTAGTCAACTATGGATCATAGGAAGTTCGACGCTGTAGTCTTCAAAGACATTCATGAGAACACTGCGAGAAGAACAAATTGATATGCAATATTATGGCTCCTCCTGACAAATTGCATCTTCTTACTTACTTGCTCACTTGCTCACTTACTCACTTACTCACTTACTTACTTACTTACTTACTTACTTACTTCCAACAGAGGAACACATTGTTATGGAAAGTGGAAAAGTAGTAGAGAACTGCATTGACCTTCGGAGAATCGAGTTAGAAAACATACTGAATCATTGCCGTATTCCTTAAAGTAAAATCCGATGAAGTAAGGTGAGCAAAGAGTAATTTCTAAATGCGATGCATCTTTACAAATCTCCAAGTTCAATTTCATTGGATATGTGGGTAAGATACTCCTGACCCCAACACACCGCGCGAAGCCAGAGTCACATTCATAACTAAGCACACTTTCAGCATTTAGTGGGAAATATTGCTAATCCCATTTTAAGCACGCATTTCTCCAGGTGTGCCTAATTGGCAACTAGATGTTGTCAGACGTAGTTGCTTCAATAATCAAGTTCTGCCACGGCCTTCTAAGCTCTCAATTAAATGTTGCAATTATTTATAGTTAAAAATCAGCTTCAGCTCGTTGCCTACTTATCGAATTGTAGGATTTGCATACTTACTGTCACATTAGATGGAGCAATAACTCGCATCACTACTAATGAATGACAGTAGTGAAAAGGGAGATTTCTGATGGTTCTTTGCAAACTATACTTTTCATATTCCACTATTTTGTACCCAAGTAAAAGTTAAAAGATGCGCTAATATGTGGCATTAAAAATTTGAATTTGTTTAATTTGAAGCACGTGTTAGCAGCATATGCAAGAATTACCGATTTTCAAAGAATTGAAGTCATTTGACTGCAGTTTCGTTGACAAATTTGTGACCGAATAGGACAAAATGAATTCTCGAGGACCTAAGAATATAAAGACCATTGCTACCAAAACCAAAGCTGCCACTGTTGCTGCTGCTCAAGGTGATGTTGCGGCTACTGGTGGCAGAGAAGACGTACGTAAAAGCAGTGAAGGAGGTGGTGCGTTTCAACGACGTGGTGGAGGTCTTTCATTTCGAGAAAACGTCCATGTGCTTGATGTTGATTCAGACCAAATACGTGCTTAACACTGTGCCACGACATGTTATCAACTCGAATATCTTGTAAATAAAACTGATTATCAATTCCCAATTGATTCTACTTCGTCAATGTCTCCTTCTTCTTCTTCTTCTTCTTCTTTTTCTTCATTGAAACTGCACCAGATCCGGCAGCTTGCGCAGGCAGATATTACGGAACAGCGATAACTTGATGAATGAATAAATTTTGTGCCAGTTTTAATAATTCTAAATCCAACATGTCAAATAGCAATACCCTGAAGAATCGACTTATTTCTACTTCTAAAAACACTATGACTGGTGGCAGGCCACTTTAATCACTAAAGTCATTAAAAATAATGAAAAACGCTTCCAATTTTAATTCTTTCTGTACCATTCTATAAAATTCCTTAAGTTAATTAATTTTACTTGAAGTTTAAAAAAATTTCAAAGTTTTACTTTACTTACAATTCGGTGGTGAAAAAATTGACATCTCGATTTTGCACTTATCTCTTTGTGGTGAGGAATTAAATTGATCAAATTTTGAAGTTATTGAGAGAAAAATGGCAATGAACTGACTATTCTGCAGAATGTGAATTACTCGCTCTGGAGGAACCAGGACACGAGATCTACACAAGGGATAGATGTTGGATCACCTCTTTCTCAGCGGACTTGAAATTTGCACATAGAAGTCAGAGAAAGCCATGTTCATTAGACAGGCAGAAATGTATCTTTTAATCTGTGGGTTTATTGAGAACATACAGATATTTGATCTATAAATATTTGGGATCTAATTCCAAATTACTTTATTGAAAAATAGAAGCGTTGGCAAATTTAACAAGTGACACTATTTAGTAGTGCAAGGACAAAATATGTGCAAATGCTTAAACATATTTAATGCAAAAAGGAAAATGCCAGAACTCTTTCACAACTCTGTCCACTTGAGCATATGACAATGGTATCCTTAAAAACTGTTCTGTGGTATGGGACTTAACATCTATTCGAAAAGTTTCACTCAACCACAAATCGAACTGGTGTTTTCAAATAAGAAAAGGGCCTTTCCACTTCAATCCTGTTATTAAATTATTTTGCTGGACATTTATATACCATGACATTAGTTCCTCAAGGCTTGATGCTTTCCTATAGTTAAGAGAGTATTCTGGTTCTCTCCTGATGCAACATTTAATGCGTTCCAATCAACCTTCAAATATCATCCCAGTGTTCAAATGCCTTTCTACCTTAAAACCGCAACAGGAATCGTCAAAACTCAGTTCATCCATTCGGAAGCAATCGTTCTATTAGCTATTCGAGGGTTTGAAGGAGCTGACTAGATCAAAGCTAGTTTTATAAATGGCTACTGGCAGGAAAGAGCTCATATTGCTACCCAAGCGCCGTTAGCCAGCACACAACCAAAGACTTTCGGCGAATGATATGGCAACACAATTCACCCATCATTTTGATGTTAAGCCATATGGTGGAAAACTGTCGTGAACAGTGTTTCCAATACTGGTCCCGAGAATGATCACAAAGAAACGAGCGATTTCAAGTTGAGCTCATGGTGGAGTACAATACGCCAAGTTTTGCCGTTCGGGAATTCCGAATTACAGACACTCAGGATGGACAGTTCCGCACACTGAGGCAGTTCCAGTTCTCCGACTGGGCAGACAATGGGGTTCCGATATCAAAAGTGGCAGCAGAAACCCTCATTGATTTTACTTTCCAAGTCCATAAGACACAAGCCCAATCCAATTGAGTTGGATGTGCCTACGGACAAAATTTCAGCATAAAATAAATTTGCGAGCTGAATTATTTGGATAAGTTAAATTGGATTAACCTCTGGCGTGTGGTAGAAATGATTTCGGGTCATCGAGATTTGCTTGTGAAGGCAAGCAGAAGCAAATATAAAAACACTTGGAAGCGTTCTGTATCGAAACTAATGTCAGGATAGATATAATCAAATTCTCATTAAATAAAGAGATAATTAAAATATATTTAATCATACCTGGTCGTCCAACACCGGCTGAACAATGGATGACGGTAGATCCTAAACGATTAGGCAGGGTATTCTGCAACAAATTTGCAGAAACTCCATTCCCCTGCCCTCCTCTCAAAGACTGCTTTGGTCCTAGAGCTTGCCGTGCCTGACAAGCTTGACGAATAAACAGGAGTAAGGGTTGAGGTTGTTCAGGAGCCCTGCAATCGGGCCACGAGGTGAACTGGGATTGTTTTATCTGCCTGGGTTTCTGCACCGGGTGGAGGTTCTCACATTAACTATTATACCCACCTTTGAAGTTTTGGGAATTCGATTCATTGGAATTTGATAAGGAAACCATTTTCTGAAGATTGAATGTCCGATTTGTGTAGTATGCATAGTCTGTAGATTCGCAAGCAGAGTTACTGCAAATGATGAATATTCTACTGAGGTACTTCTAGGTGCATTTTCAGGGTAGATGTGATATATTCGGGACCGCTCTTTCTCTTTAGTCATCATCACAATCACTCGAGAATTCTGTTTCAAAATCATACGCCAAAAATCACTAAACGTCTCTGGAGGTGGACCCTAATGGGGAAGATTTTTAGGAATTATGGAAAGTTTAAGCTTTAAAGCAAATTTTCGCGGCTCTGTAAATAATAATTTTTTAATTGACAAATCTCCACTTTTGACGACACTAATTAAATGCCTAAACCGCCTTTACCACACAATTGGCGTGCATTTTTACGCAGAGAAGATATTTCTTAAATTTAACTTCAAAATTGCGTTATTCATTCTGTACTTTTAAAACACCATTACATGAGATACCAATATCAGTTCATTTTGTTCTCAGGCAACAAATAAATTTAGGAGGGTGCAGTTAATTAGATGAATTAGAACCCCTCCTTACAAATCCAGGACAGAGAACAAGACACGTTTGAAATAATCGATCATCAATTATTTGCTCCTTACTATTATTCACGAAATAGTATTTAAAGTATTCGTGCCCTGAGAGTAGTCGGGATCAGAGTCGTCAAATATTAACGAACAGATAAACAGGAACGGGCTTTTCCCGAAGGGTGGTGTAATGGAAGAATAATTGATGGCGAAGTAGGATGATCAGTCACTGCGATGATTTACGAAAAATGATCTGGGCTTAGTGAAATTGTCCTCCGATGAGGCAATCAATGGGAAATTAACTCAAGAGTGGCGTAAAACGACCCGGGGTTTACTTCAAGTGGCTTCATTGCAGTGTGAGCCTTTAAAAATAATTGAGATTCCAACCCCCAAGGCTGTTTACAAACACACAGAGTTGAGGCGACAATGAAAACCTCACAAAACAAAAGTGAAATTAATTACTCAGAAAGCAAGCGATTTAGTATGTAATCATTTTCAAGAGTGCACGACGATAATTTTCGCCAAGAGAGAATCATTAAAGTAGCCAACTTGCTCTTTGAGACTTGAAGGCTCTTTGAGACAAAAAATGTTTGAATATCATATAAAATGACTGACCCTAAGAAGAGGCAACGTGTTAAGATAATTTGTTTTAATGCGATTTCTCTCTATATGAACCTCAAGAGTTAAATTACAGTATTTTCAATAAATTGTTTTCATACAAGCTGCGTCAAGTTAGAATCATAAGAACGAATAATTTCGAGGTACAAGTTGTGCTCAGGCAAATCGATATGGGATAGAAGTCTTTACATTTTGAGGAAATTGTTTCCTGAACTTGTAAAGTGGGTAATAAATTGCAACAAAAAAGGGTATATATTAACACCTTGAAGAGAAGTCATCATTTCTATCGATTTCCTTTGTTCTCTCCTCCAAAGTCATCAGTTTTAACAATGTCAGTCGATATAGTTCTTCTTTTCAGCACTCTCGATTTAATAGCATTAAATGGCCATAATTTGTTAATAGTTCGCTCGATACAACTCTGCGAACTCGTCTTTCATGCTCTAAAAATATTGTAGCTGGGTGAAAAACAGGTATAACTTCACAAATAAATGAATATTCATTAGATGCAAAAGTAGATTTATAAGAAAGCAAATTTGTAATTTGTAGCTTCAAATAACGGTAAAAATCGGTAAGGTTAGATTATCCTATTAAAAACATTCGTCATCTAAATTCATCGAAAAAATAAAAAAATGGTATGAGGAAATGGCAATGCTGCTGTAACAACTGCGAATAATTTCTTTTCAATCGATTTTAATTGGACAATTGAAGGCGTATATAACTAACTGGAAAAGCCCAAACGTAAATTGAACCACTGACAGGGCATTTCTAATAAACACCTTGTAAACTCGCACCCGCATTTAATGTCAAACGTATTCGAAATGTTTTTAAGCGTAGGGAAAGTTAATCCTGACTGTTTATAAAAGTGGTAATTGGGGAAAGTAATCGCCAACCAAAACTGAATTATCAGACAACTTGAAGGAAATTCTTATCTTCCCTTGTCTTGGGTAGAGGCAATGTTGAAAGCCTGCATCTTCCTTTGCCAACTGCCATTTCAATGTTAAGATCATGTTATCACCTCTATCGCTAATTTGAACTAATTATTTCTACTATCTGAGGCGCTGATTTTACCCTATTTCCCATTGCGCATAAATGGGATTTTTGTGATTTTAATTTTTCCAGTTTCTCATCTTAAGTGAAGAAGTTTAGGGCTAATTTGATTAAGAATAGATTGTCGACAAGAAGCTTTGTTGCTGACTTTCAAGGGATACTTATGAAGCTCTTAAATTACTATAAATTAGGGCCTCCGATTAATAAATGGTTCTCGGAGAGACATTTTCATGAGAGTCCGAAAAGGAGAACTTTGCATCTATTAATAATAATACTACTACTTTGCCGTTTCATTAAGTTTCTTTGATAAAAACTGTTTGTCAAGCATGTTATTCCAGTTCGTGAGTGCATGGACTTCTCGGCCCACCAGTAACAAGGAGTCGCGCTGCATTGTCGGCGTACTCTATATTGGATCTCATTGTCTAAACTCTGCACTGTTTCCCTGTTTCCACGACATTGTCAGAGTAGCTTAGCTAATCTCGAAACCAATTTCATACAAAGGGAATTTGATCGAGGTTTAGTCAGGAATTACTTAAGTAGCATCCGCCTACACTATACAAACAGGACTTAAGGAAAAAAAGACAAAGTGAATTCTGATAATAGCTAATTTAATCGTACTATAACCATATGAAGGAAACATGATTATCACCCCGTAATCACCACAATCTACATATTTGATGCCCATTCCTCCCCCCCAAAGGTCAAAATCTATGAGCCGTTCACCCTCACGGATATATCTTAAATTAAACAAGTAAAGTTACAGTTTTCATATACTCACAGAAGCTTTACGTAAATGTTGCAGGCGTCCAAAATGGAAGAATATGCAAAAAATCAGAGATACGCAATCCACCACAAAGGAATATTGAACTAACGTTTCTTAAACAAAGATTCGGCATTTATATTAATTATTCTTTGTTTCCTAATATTATATGAATGGTGCAATAGCTCGTTCAAGTTCCACTTGATCAGAGCGTAAACTGAAAGACTGGACGGCACAAACCCGAAAGCGCGCTATTAGGACACGAAGGGCAATAGTTTCACCATGACTTTTATAAACATATTTAATTTTTTTTATTTTCTACAAATTAGTTCATTGACGCTTATATTACTTTTAAATTTAAGTTTAATAAGTCATTATTATAAATACATCCGTGCTTCGGCAGATATGGCATATGTGCAATATTGAATAATAATGAATGATTCGACAGACCTTTGATTTAGCAAGAATTGAATTATTTGCAATTTACTGGTTTCGTTTATGGAGTAGGCGTTTGCTATAGTGTTTGCAAATGTTATTTTAAACGGACTTTTTCCAATTGACCATTGGATGGAGAAGGCAGTATTTTCTTCCCTTTTTCTTTTGTGGGGTTAGTTTCGGTTAGTTGTGGTTTTATTAACTTCTGTGTCCATAATTTGATAGTAAAAAGAGAAAGCATTGTTGCTTATGAAATTCCAGTTAACGTTTTGTTAAATGAGTACATTTTGTTGTCGAATCAAGTTCATTGCTTCCCAGAGTCGAATAGCTCACTCAAATTCCCAGGCAGATGAAGGTGTGCTTATCTCATCTGTTGTTCTTAGTGCAAAGGGATTTATATTATTGTGGAGTAACTCTTATTACTCGTATTCCTGAAATTGGTTTCCTTGCAAAAGGAGGTTAAAGTGGCGTCTAAAATAAAATTATTATTTTTACTTTATGAGATTGAAAATATCAGGAAAAAGGAATTGATAAAGTGATTAATTTTTTGTTCAATTCAACACAATTGAACAATAAATCTCTGCAAATGTCATCAGATACACTTCAATGAAATCAATGAGAATTGGCCAATTGATTCGCAATTTCGTTATAATCTATTAATAAGAACGATAGAAAGAACCTTAAATATTAATAATAATAACAAAGTTACAGCTGCTTTTCTACAATTCTGGTTGTAATATGAGGATAATTTGGATGGAATTTGTCAATTTTTGTTTCAATTTTTCCACCATTCCAACCGAATTCTAAAGATCATGAGTTGGAAGCGGAAATATTCCATTTATGGAGCATAACAGATGAAAGAGAATTGTGCAGTTTGTGCAGTTTGATGTAAGCAATTCTATTATTCATTTTGACAATTCGAATAGAACAAGTGATAATTTATATTGCAGTGGATGGTTAATGCTAATTGGCATTAGGAGAGAGATTATACGGTTATTTAAATCAATTCCTACATTCTAACTGCTAATAGTGATGCAATTTCCCCATTTCACAACACCAGTAATTCAAATGATCTCATATTTTCATTTTTATTAATTGATTTGATCTTTCAATCGTTTCGCATTATGTTATAACCAACGAAATCAAGCTCATTTATGCTGCCGATGACCTAGCCGATTATTTGAAGAAAGTGGATGCTCATATTACATATTTTAGCAGAGACTATTTCAGAGTCTCTCAAGATATTCGAGCAGGATCTTAATCAAGTTCCTTACACAAATAGGAATATACTCGACTCTCACATTTTAGTTATGCATGTTTTTGTTTACGACCTCTGTCTTTATTAGGGACAATTTGCTTTAGATTTGTAATATCTGGCAATGAAGAACTTTAGCATTAATTATGTAAGTGATTGATTATATTTCTCATTGATTGACACATTTATATTCCATTTGTGTCCTCCTCCCTACTCTTATGATCAGGAATTTATAACAACGCACACTTCGCTTCTCAGCTTCCATCAGACATACTTAAACTTGAAGTGCTGATGATCTATGCAGCAGTGCCAGCACAATTAATCGACAATTATTGCATTAAAATTGTGATTTTTTGTGACGAGTGGAAGAGTATGGATATGGCGATTGGCTTCAGTAGGACTTAATTCTTCCATCACAACAGAGAATGTCTATAAAACGAAAGGCGTATTGGTAGGCACGCAATAGTGGGTTGTGTGGAAAGTACTGTAAACGACAATGATGGAGGATGACAACTTACCTTCAGTCAGAAATCCAAGACGAAATCACTTGCCACTTCATGTAGATCGGAGGGAAGACGTGATGAGTCTTAAAGAAAATGCATGCGCTAAAGGTTAGCTGAAGTATTGTGTCTTCTACCCGGCATCACATTTTCATGGGGTCAATTAGCCTTGACATGACTGATTAGTCTCAATGTATCAGTAAAAAAAGGTGCACCAATCTAAATTGCAGGAATCAGGACTAGGTGGTAAATTTCCTCTAGTGTGTGAGACTACTGAGACATATTGAGAAGTGTGTCAGAACAACTACCAAGTGATATGGCCGTCTATCACATGCGATTGGATCAACTACTGATAAACAAAAGTAGGAACGTAAAAAGAATTCAGCATTTGACTACTATCAAGTCAAATATTCAAATTCATATTCACATTGCTAAAGCCACACACACACATACACACACATTAGAGCAGTGTGCGAGTTAATTATGGAGAGCAGTTTCCAAACAAAGTGAGGGCTAATGTGTGCTGCGTTGATTGGGAGTCATTGATATCGGAGTGTGGTAGAGTATGTGGTGGAGGCAAATTCCAACCAGAGCACTCGATAACCGTCAGTTTTGAAGCTGACGTTACCGCTCAGGAGCACGTGGAGGTGAGGGTTGGATTTTACCTGGGCCTCACTGGGTGGAGGCTCTCACACATACTCACATGTTTGCCCACCTACCTGCCCGCCTGCCCGACTGTCCACCCCTCTTTCGTGTAATTTGGCCTCTGGAACTCTCTCGAGTCCACGGAAGCAGCTAGAGCACCGTCTTCGCCATTGCGGTCGCCTTCTTCATCGTTGTCGTCGTGGTCGTGGGCACCTACGCTCCCTACTCTACAAACTCACGCTGCTACATGTAGGTTCACTGTCGACGCGTCCTGCCGAGTCCGAGTACTGCGGCTCCACTGTCTTCTCGTTTGGAAACCTGTGCTGCACCTGCTGCTGCTGCTGCTAACCTTTAATATTTAATATTAATATTTTGAACAAGTGGTAAGTCTTTGCCTTTAACGTGCAAAGCGTATCATTTCTTTTAACGTCTTTTCTGTTGTATCCAGTGCTTGTTTAAGGACCTGTTTCATTTTGCAGTCATCTCAGAGTGAAAATGAGATGAGTTGCCAAGCATATGGAGGTAGGCTAAGTCACAGTGACTCTGAATTCTTTCTAATCTGACTTCTTGTAACTGTGAGTTCGCACTACAATTTCTCACCTCTTCAGCTTGTCACCAACTTCATACTCATTTGTTCCAACCCCAGGTATTTTGGAGATTTTAAAGAGTCAATTCGTGTTAACTTAATAAATGAAATTGAAGAATGCGGTATCGCAAGCGAATGATTACGAAACTCGAATTACCATCTCCCTCGAATTCGGGAAATTCTTATATAAAAAACAGATATGCAGGTACACAGCTGCTTCGATTAGCAAGACTAATTATAAATCGCGTATGCCACGGGTTCCAGATATTTTTAATATCGTTAATTATAACCTTGGCTTTAGTAGTGTGTGTATATAGTTAATATATATATAGGTTTGGATTTAGAGTTAGGATTAGGATTAAGTTTCATACCCCTCAGCCGAACTAAATATCTTGTCAAGAAGAGGAGATAATAACCGTCTTTGGTGGTGAGAGAAGACCGAGAGTGAAGTAATACGCTTGTTGGAAGGAGAGAAGTCCGAACTGAGGGAGGAAAATCTTGAATTTGATAAGGAACGTGTAGAACGAGGTGCTTCACACGTTGAAAATTAGAAAAAATATAGGAGCCAGCGTGAGTGCATTTGTTAGATCGAGAGATGTAAATTTATCAAATTAACGCATTCTCGAAAGGGGGATGAACCAATGATCAAATGTTTCAATCCGGAGAAACAAATGCTCCTTTTTATGCCAATCTATTTGAGTAGTAGATCTGTTAAAGCTCAACTTTGGTGAAAGTGTAGTGGGCATCCACCTCGACTTGTTACCAATTCGCATAAAGGATGAAAATATGAGTTAGACCTTGTTCACTCGCTTTATGAAATGATAATTCATCAGGACTTGAAGTGGCGAAGTCCATCCATCAACATATTTTTCCAACGAAATTCTCCATTTTCTATAAATATGCACAAAATTTAGGAATATTTTGTAATGACAATCAAACAGAATCAGGTTGCTTTATTTTTCATAGTTGGACGTTGCCAATTCACATTTTATTACTAAGCCAAATAGATCATTAAAAGTCAGAATGCATAAATCGAAATTCAGTAGGGGCATATATAGTAATCAACATGCCCAGATTATGCGTGGAGAAATGAGTGCAATAGAAAGAGACGTCTTAGGCAAAATATTTTCCAATTACACTTGAAATAACCCTACTCGCTTCAATTCATTTTACAGGGGGAAAAATCAATCTATGGAGTGCATAACGTGATCTTGGCTGAAGGTAGAAATCTCATGCGCGCTAGAACATTCTAGAATGAGCGTGTGTGGTCGTGAGTGTAGAGACGTCTCTCAGGTAATCAATAATCAATGGCCACGGGATGTTCCCTTTTTAACAAAATGATATCATCTTGGCTTTCTAGATTATTCTCAAACCAAATTCTCACTTATGTCTTGCGCTTGACCAACCACCCCTTTTTAATCGTGCTGTTAATAATACCTGAGCATTTCGTTCTTAAATTTATTCACAAACCTGGACATGAAATCTTGCAATTTAATAGTTGGGGCATTGAAGGGTGATTTAGTATGACGTGAATATTTCAAAATCAAAATTAGCTCTACCATTGTTCTTCTCAGTGTATTCACACACATTTTAAATGGAATGATGTGAAAAAGACCAATTATTATAAAATTTTTATTATAAAATCAAAGTGCTTGAAAAAGCACTTTGCGATAAAATAGTACTAAAATTACAATAAATAAAAAAAGAAGAAATTTCCAGAAAAGGGCATAAGACTGTGAGACATTCGAAAGACCTCTGGCTTTTTTTTCATTTTGGCTCGCCGGTTTTGGAACCAGCGTCTAACCTACATGTTGGAAAGTAAGACTTTTATTCGCAACATTGAACTGTGGTGACACACAGTTATCTTTATTAAACCGCTCCTCCAGATAAGATCGCTGTCGTTCAGTAAACAACATCCGCGACGTTGTCGATCTGCTCGTTTGTACTGTGGGGAATTCAGAGTTTTTTATTGGAGGAAGTGTGCATGGAGTACTTTAGTTTATTGCATAAAATATTAAAAACTAAAATGGTTTCTAATTCACTCTACGAACAATTTGGCACTTCACAAGCTAATAGGCCGGCGATGCAGCACAATGGCATGCTCATTAATGGAACCTCAAGAAATACGATAACGGTAAATAATTATACCATCGTGAACACTCCTCACTGCAAGTGTGTTTCATTTCTGGTTTTACCGTAATTTACTTTCCAACATGTAGGTGAGACGCTGGTTCCAAAACCGGCGAGCTAAAATGAAAAAAGAAGCCAGAGGTCTTTCGAACGTCTCACAGTCTTATGCCCTTTTCTTGGTCGTCAAGCCTGGAGTGGATACATGCAGTATAATTTGGCCAATTGTCATAGGATCCTCTGACTGCATGCTTTGCGCGCACTCTTTTCTATCACTAGGAACCTGTTCGTGTGCATTTCTCCTTCACCCTTCCGCTTTTCCATCCAATTAGTCAACTATGGATCATAGGAAGTTCGACGCTGTAGTCTTCAAAGACATTCATGAGAACACTGCGAGAAGAACAAATTGATATGCAATATTATGGCTCCTCCTGACAAATTGCATCTTCTTACTTACTTGCTCACTTGCTCACTTACTCACTTACTCACTTACTTACTTACTTACTTACTTACTTACTTCCAACAGAGGAACACATTGTTATGGAAAGTGGAAAAGTAGTAGAGAACTGCATTGACCTTCGGAGAATCGAGTTAGAAAACATACTGAATCATTGCCGTATTCCTTAAAGTAAAATCCGATGAAGTAAGGTGAGCAAAGAGTAATTTCTAAATGCGATGCATCTTTACAAATCTCCAAGTTCAATTTCATTGGATATGTGGGTAAGATACTCCTGACCCCAACACACCGCGCGAAGCCAGAGTCACATTCATAACTAAGCACACTTTCAGCATTTAGTGGGAAATATTGCTAATCCCATTTTAAGCACGCATTTCTCCAGGTGTGCCTAATTGGCAACTAGATGTTGTCAGACGTAGTTGCTTCAATAATCAAGTTCTGCCACGGCCTTCTAAGCTCTCAATTAAATGTTGCAATTATTTATAGTTAAAAATCAGCTTCAGCTCGTTGCCTACTTATCGAATTGTAGGATTTGCATACTTACTGTCACATTAGATGGAGCAATAACTCGCATCACTACTAATGAATGACAGTAGTGAAAAGGGAGATTTCTGATGGTTCTTTGCAAACTATACTTTTCATATTCCACTATTTTGTACCCAAGTAAAAGTTAAAAGATGCGCTAATATGTGGCATTAAAAATTTGAATTTGTTTAATTTGAAGCACGTGTTAGCAGCATATGCAAGAATTACCGATTTTCAAAGAATTGAAGTCATTTGACTGCAGTTTCGTTGACAAATTTGTGACCGAATAGGACAAAATGAATTCTCGAGGACCTAAGAATATAAAGACCATTGCTACCAAAACCAAAGCTGCCACTGTTGCTGCTGCTCAAGGTGATGTTGCGGCTACTGGTGGCAGAGAAGACGTAAAAGCAGTGAAGGAGGTGGTGCGTTTCAACGACGTGGTGGAGGTCTTTCATTTCGAGAAAACGTCCATGTGCTTGATGTTGATTCAGACCAAATACGTGCTTAACACTGTGCCACGACATGTTATCAACTCGAATATCTTGTAAATAAAACTGATTATCAATTCCCAATTGATTCTACTTCGTCAATGTCTTCTTCTTCTTCTTCTTCTTCTTTTTCTTCATTGAAACTGCACCAGATCCGGCAGCTTGCGCAGGCAGATATTACGGAACAGCGATAACTTGATGAATGAATAAATTTTGTGCCAGTTTTAATAATTCTAAATCCAACATGTCAAATAGCAATACCCTGAAGAATCGACTTATTTCTACTTCTAAAAACACTATGACTGGTGGCAGGCCACTTTAATCACTAAAGTCATTAAAAATAATGAAAAACGCTTCCAATTTTAATTCTTTCTGTACCATTCTATAAAATTCCTTAAGTTAATTAATTTTACTTGAAGTTTAAAAAAATTTCAAAGTTTTACTTTACTTACAATTCGGTGGTGAAAAAATTGACATCTCGATTTTGCACTTATCTCTTTGTGGTGAGGAATTAAATTGATCAAATTTTGAAGTTATTGAGAGAAAAATGGCAATGAACTGACTATTCTGCAGAATGTGAATTACTCGCTCTGGAGGAACCAGGACACGAGATCTACACAAGGGATAGATGTTGGATCACCTCTTTCTCAGCGGACTTGAAATTTGCACATAGAAGTCAGAGAAAGCCATGTTCATTAGACAGGCAGAAATGTATCTTTTAATCTGTGGGTTTATTGAGAACATACAGATATTTGATCTATAAATATTTGGGATCTAATTCCAAATTACTTTATTGAAAAATAGAAGCGTTGGCAAATTTAACAAGTGACACTATTTAGTAGTGCAAGGACAAAATATGTGCAAATGCTTAAACATATTTAATGCAAAAAGGAAAATGCCAGAACTCTTTCACAACTCTGTCCACTTGAGCATATGACAATGGTATCCTTAAAAACTGTTCTGTGGTATGGGACTTAACATCTATTCGAAAAGTTTCACTCAACCACAAATCGAACTGGTGTTTTCAAATAAGAAAAGGGCCTTTCCACTTCAATCCTGTTATTAAATTATTTTGCTGGACATTTATATACCATGACATTAGTTCCTCAAGGCTTGATGCTTTCCTATAGTTAAGAGAGTATTCTGGTTCTCTCCTGATGCAACATTTAATGCGTTCCAATCAACCTTCAAATATCATCCCAGTGTTCAAATGCCTTTCTACCTTAAAACCGCAACAGGAATCGTCAAAACTCAGTTCATCCATTCGGAAGCAATCGTTCTATTAGCTATTCGAGGGTTTGAAGGAGCTGACTAGATCAAAGCTAGTTTTATAAATGGCTACTGGCAGGAAAGAGCTCATATTGCTACCCAAGCGCCGTTAGCCAGCACACAACCAAAGACTTTCGGCGAATGATATGGCAACACAATTCACCCATCATTTTGATGTTAAGCCATATGGTGGAAAACTGTCGTGAACAGTGTTTCCAATACTGGTCCCGAGAATGATCACAAAGAAACGAGCGATTTCAAGTTGAGCTCATGGTGGAGTACAATACGCCAAGTTTTGCCGTTCGGGAATTCCGAATTACAGACACTCAGGATGGACAGTTCCGCACACTGAGGCAGTTCCAGTTCTCCGACTGGGCAGACAATGGGGTTCCGATATCAAAAGTGGCAGAAACCCTCATTGATTTTACTTTCCAAGTCCATAAGACACAAGCCCAATCCAATTGAGTTGGATGTGCCTACGGACAAAATTTCAGCATAAAATAAATTTGCGAGCTGAATTATTTGGATAAGTTAAATTGGATTAACCTCTGGCGTGTGGTAGAAATGATTTCGGGTCATCGAGATTTGCTTGTGAAGGCAAGCAGAAGCAAATATAAAAACACTTGGAAGCGTTCTGTATCGAAACTAATGTCAGGATAGATATAATCAAATTCTCATTAAATAAAGAGATAATTAAAATATATTTAATCATACCTGGTCGTCCAACACCGGCTGAACAATGGATGACGGTAGATCCTAAACGATTAGGCAGGGTATTCTGCAACAAATTTGCAGAAACTCCATTCCCCTGCCCTCCTCTCAAAGACTGCTTTGGTCCTAGAGCTTGCCGTGCCTGACAAGCTTGACGAATAAACAGGAGTAAGGGTTGAGGTTGTTCAGGAGCCCTGCAATCGGGCCACGAGGTGAACTGGGATTGTTTTATCTGCCTGGGTTTCTGCACCGGGTGGAGGTTCTCACATTAACTATTATACCCACCTTTGAAGTTTTGGGAATTCGATTCATTGGAATTTGATAAGGAAACCATTTTCTGAAGATTGAATGTCCGATTTGTGTAGTATGCATAGTCTGTAGATTCGCGAGCAGAGTTACTGCAAATGATGAATATTCTACTGAGGTACTTTTAGGTGCATTTCAGGGTAGATGTGATATATTCGGGACCGCTCTTTCTCTTTAGTCATCATCACAATCACTCGAGAATTCTGTTTCAAAATCATACGCCAAAAATCACTAAACGTCTCTGGAGGTGGACCCTAATGGGGAAGATTTTTAGGAATTATGGAAAGTTTAAGCTTTAAAGCAAATTTTCGCGGCTCTGTAAATAATAATTTTTTAATTGACAAATCTCCACTTTTGACGACACTAATTAAATGCCTAAACCGCCTTTACCACACATATTACGAAATTGGCGTGCATTTTTACGCAGAGAAGATATTTCTTAAATTTAACTTCAAAATTGCGTTATTCATTCTGTACTTTTAAAACACCATTACATGAGATACCAATATCAGTTCATTTTGTTCTCAGGCAACAAATAAATTTAGGAGGGTGCAGTTAATTAGATGAATTAGAACCCCTCCTTACAAATCCAGGACAGAGAACAAGACACGTTTGAAATAATCGATCATCAATTATTTGCTCCTTACTATTATTCACGAAATAGTATTTAAAGTATTCGTGCCCTGAGAGTAGTCGGGATCAGAGTCGTCAAATATTAACGAACAGATAAACAGGAACGGGCTTTTCCCGAAGGGTGGTGTAATGGAAGAATAATTGATGGCGAAGTAGGATGATCAGTCACTGCGATGATTTACGAAAAATGATCTGGGCTTAGTGAAATTGTCCTCCGATGAGGCAATCAATGGGAAATTAACTCAAGAGTGGCGTAAAACGACCCGGGGTTTACTTCAAGTGGCTTCATTGCAGTGTGAGCCTTTAAAAATAATTGAGATTCCAACCCCCAAGGCTGTTTACAAACACACAGAGTTGAGGCGACAATGAAAACCTCACAAAACAAAAGTGAAATTAATTACTCAGAAAGCAAGCGATTTAGTATGTAATCATTTTCAAGAGTGCACGACGATAATTTTCGCCAAGAGAGAATCATTAAAGTAGCCAACTTGCTCTTTGAGACTTGAAGGCTCTTTGAGACAAAAAATGTTTGAATATCATATAAAATGACTGACCCTAAGAAGAGGCAACGTGTTAAGATAATTTGTTTTAATGCGATTTCTCTCTATATGAACCTCAAGAGTTAAATTACAGTATTTTCAATAAATTGTTTTCATACAAGCTGCGTCAAGTTAGAATCATAAGAACGAATAATTTCGAGGTACAAGTTGTGCTCAGGCAAATCGATATGGGATAGAAGTCTTTACATTTTGAGGAAATTGTTTCCTGAACTTGTAAAGTGGGTAATAAATTGCAACAAAAAAGGGTATATATTAACACCTTGAAGAGAAGTCATCATTTCTATCGATTTCCTTTGTTCTCTCCTCCAAAGTCATCAGTTTTAACAATGTCAGTCGATATAGTTCTTCTTTTCAGCACTCTCGATTTAATAGCATTAAATGGCCATAATTTGTTAATAGTTCGCTCGATACAACTCTGCGAACTCGTCTTTCATGCTCTAAAAATATTGTAGCTGGGTGAAAAACAGGTATAACTTCACAAATAAATGAATATTCATTAGATGCAAAAGTAGATTTATAAGAAAGCAAATTTGTAATTTGTAGCTTCAAATAACGGTAAAAATCGGTAAGGTTAGATTATCCTATTAAAAACATTCGTCATCTAAATTCATCGAAAAAATAAAAAAATGGTATGAGGAAATGGCAATGCTGCTGTAACAACTGCGAATAATTTCTTTTCAATCGATTTTAATTGGACAATTGAAGGCGTATATAACTAACTGGAAAAGCCCAAACGTAAATTGAACCACTGACAGGGCATTTCTAATAAACACCTTGTAAACTCGCACCCGCATTTAATGTCAAACGTATTCGAAATGTTTTTAAGCGTAGGGAAAGTTAATCCTGACTGTTTATAAAAGTGGTAATTGGGGAAAGTAATCGCCAACCAAAACTGAATTATCAGACAACTTGAAGGAAATTCTTATCTTCCCTTGTCTTGGGTAGAGGCAATGTTGAAAGCCTGCATCTTCCTTTGCCAACTGCCATTTCAATGTTAAGATCATGTTATCACCTCTATCGCTAATTTGAACTAATTATTTCTACTATCTGAGGCGCTGATTTTACCCTATTTCCCATTGCGCATAAATGGGATTTTTGTGATTTTAATTTTTCCAGTTTCTCATCTTAAGTGAAGAAGTTTAGGGCTAATTTGATTAAGAATAGATTGTCGACAAGAAGCTTTGTTGCTGACTTTCAAGGGATACTTATGAAGCTCTTAAATTACTATAAATTAGGGCCTCCGATTAATAAATGGTTCTCGGAGAGACATTTTCATGAGAGTCCGAAAAGGAGAACTTTGCATCTATTAATAATAATACTACTACTTTGCCGTTTCATTAAGTTTCTTTGATAAAAACTGTTTGTCAAGCATGTTATTCCAGTTCGTGAGTGCATGGACTTCTCGGCCCACCAGTAACAAGGAGTCGCGCTGCATTGTCGGCGTACTCTATATTGGATCTCATTGTCTAAACTCTGCACTGTTTCCCTGTTTCCACGACATTGTCAGAGTAGCTTAGCTAATCTCGAAACCAATTTCATACAAAGGGAATTTGATCGAGGTTTAGTCAGGAATTACTTAAGTAGCATCCGCCTACACTATACAAACAGGACTTAAGGAAAAAAAGACAAAGTGAATTCTGATAATAGCTAATTTAATCGTACTATAACCATATGAAGGAAACATGATTATCACCCCGTAATCACCACAATCTACATATTTGATGCCCATTCCTCCCCCCCAAAGGTCAAAATCTATGAGCCGTTCACCCTCACGGATATATCTTAAATTAAACAAGTAAAGTTACAGTTTTCATATACTCACAGAAGCTTTACGTAAATGTTGCAGGCGTCCAAAATGGAAGAATATGCAAAAAATCAGAGATACGCAATCCACCACAAAGGAATATTGAACTAACGTTTCTTAAACAAAGATTCGGCATTTATATTAATTATTCTTTGTTTCCTAATATTATATGAATGGTGCAATAGCTCGTTCAAGTTCCACTTGATCAGAGCGTAAACTGAAAGACTGGACGGCACAAACCCGAAAGCGCGCTATTAGGACACGAAGGGCAATAGTTTCACCATGACTTTTATAAACATATTTAATTTTTTTTATTTTCTACAAATTAGTTCATTGACGCTTATATTACTTTTAAATTTAAGTTTAATAAGTCATTATTATAAATACATCCGTGCTTCGGCAGATATGGCATATGTGCAATATTGAATAATAATGAATGATTCGACAGACCTTTGATTTAGCAAGAATTGAATTATTTGCAATTTACTGGTTTCGTTTATGGAGTAGGCGTTTGCTATAGTGTTTGCAAATGTTATTTTAAACGGACTTTTTCCAATTGACCATTGGATGGAGAAGGCAGTATTTTCTTCCCTTTTTCTTTTGTGGGGTTAGTTTCGGTTAGTTGTGGTTTTATTAACTTCTGTGTCCATAATTTGATAGTAAAAAGAGAAAGCATTGTTGCTTATGAAATTCCAGTTAACGTTTTGTTAAATGAGTACATTTTGTTGTCGAATCAAGTTCATTGCTTCCCAGAGTCGAATAGCTCACTCAAATTCCCAGGCAGATGAAGGTGTGCTTATCTCATCTGTTGTTCTTAGTGCAAAGGGATTTATATTGTGGAGTAACTCTTATTACTCGTATTCCTGAAATTGGTTTCCTTGCAAAAGGAGGTTAAAGTGGCGTCTAAAATAAAATTATTATTTTTACTTTATGAGATTGAAAATATCAGGAAAAAGGAATTGATAAAGTGATTAATTTTTTGTTCAATTCAACACAATTGAACAATAAATCTCTGCAAATGTCATCAGATACACTTCAATGAAATCAATGAGAATTGGCCAATTGATTCGCAATTTCGTTATAATCTATTAATAAGAACGATAGAAAGAACCTTAAATATTAATAATAATAACAAAGTTACAGCTGCTTTTCTACAATTCTGGTTGTAATATGAGGATAATTTGGATGGAATTTGTCAATTTTTGTTTCAATTTTTCCACCATTCCAACCGAATTCTAAAGATCATGAGTTGGAAGCGGAAATATTCCATTTATGGAGCATAACAGATGAAAGAGAATTGTGCAGTTTGTGCAGTTTGATGTAAGCAATTCTATTATTCATTTTGACAATTCGAATAGAACAAGTGATAATTTATATTGCAGTGGATGGTTAATGCTAATTGGCATTAGGAGAGAGATTATACGGTTATTTAAATCAATTCCTACATTCTAACTGCTAATAGTGATGCAATTTCCCCATTTCACAACACCAGTAATTCAAATGATCTCATATTTTCATTTTTATTAATTGATTTGATCTTTCAATCGTTTCGCATTATGTTATAACCAACGAAATCAAGCTCATTTATGCTGCCGATGACCTAGCCGATTATTTGAAGAAAGTGGATGCTCATATTACATATTTTAGCAGAGACTATTTCAGAGTCTCTCAAGATATTCGAGCAGGATCTTAATCAAGTTCCTTACACAAATAGGAATATACTCGACTCTCACATTTTAGTTATGCATGTTTTTGTTTACGACCTCTGTCTTTATTAGGGACAATTTGCTTTAGATTTGTAATATCTGGCAATGAAGAACTTTAGCATTAATTATGTAAGTGATTGATTATATTTCTCATTGATTGACACATTTATATTCCATTTGTGTCCTCCTCCCTACTCTTATGATCAGGAATTTATAACAACGCACACTTCGCTTCTCAGCTTCCATCAGACATACTTAAACTTGAAGTGCTGATGATCTATGCAGCAGTGCCAGCACAATTAATCGACAATTATTGCATTAAAATTGTGATTTTTTGTGACGAGTGGAAGAGTATGGATATGGCGATTGGCTTCAGTAGGACTTAATTCTTCCATCACAACAGAGAATGTCTATAAAACGAAAGGCGTATTGGTAGGCACGCAATAGTGGGTTGTGTGGAAAGTACTGTAAACGACAATGATGGAGGATGACAACTTACCTTCAGTCAGAAATCCAAGACGAAATCACTTGCCACTTCATGTAGATCGGAGGGAAGACGTGATGAGTCTTAAAGAAAATGCATGCGCTAAAGGTTAGCTGAAGTATTGTGTCTTCTACCCGGCATCACATTTTCATGGGGTCAATTAGCCTTGACATGACTGATTAGTCTCAATGTATCAGTAAAAAAAGGTGCACCAATCTAAATTGCAGGAATCAGGACTAGGTGGTAAATTTCCTCTAGTGTGTGAGACTACTGAGACATATTGAGAAGTGTGTCAGAACAACTACCAAGTGATATGGCCGTCTATCACATGCGATTGGATCAACTACTGATAAACAAAAGTAGGAACGTAAAAAGAATTCAGCATTTGACTACTATCAAGTCAAATATTCAAATTCATATTCACATTGCTAAAGCCACACACACACATACACACACATTAGAGCAGTGTGCGAGTTAATTATGGAGAGCAGTTTCCAAACAAAGTGAGGGCTAATGTGTGCTGCGTTGATTGGGAGTCATTGATATCGGAGTGTGGTAGAGTATGTGGTGGAGGCAAATTCCAACCAGAGCACTCGATAACCGTCAGTTTTGAAGCTGACGTTACCGCTCAGGAGCACGTGGAGGTGAGGGTTGGATTTTACCTGGGCCTCACTGGGTGGAGGCTCTCACACATACTCACATGTTTGCCCACCTACCTGCCCGCCTGCCCGACTGTCCACCCCTCTTTCGTGTAATTTGGCCTCTGGAACTCTCTCGAGTCCACGGAAGCAGCTAGAGCACCGTCTTCGCCATTGCGGTCGCCTTCTTCATCGTTGTCGTCGTGGTCGTGGGCACCTACGCTCCCTACTCTACAAACTCACGCTGCTACATGTAGGTTCACTGTCGACGCGTCCTGCCGAGTCCGAGTACTGCGGCTCCACTGTCTTCTCGTTTGGAAACCTGTGCTGCACCTGCTGCTGCTGCTGCTGCTAACCTTTAATATTTAATATTAATATTTTGAACAAGTGGTAAGTCTTTGCCTTTAACGTGCAAAGCGTATCATTTCTTTTAACGTCTTTTCTGTTGTATCCAGTGCTTGTTTAAGGACCTGTTTCATTTTGCAGTCATCTCAGAGTGAAAATGAGATGAGTTGCCAAGCATATGGAGGTAGGCTAAGTCACAGTGACTCTGAATTCTTTCTAATCTGACTTCTTGTAACTGTGAGTTCGCACTACAATTTCTCACCTCTTCAGCTTGTCACCAACTTCATACTCATTTGTTCCAACCCCAGGTATTTTGGAGATTTTAAAGAGTCAATTCGTGTTAACTTAATAAATGAAATTGAAGAATGCGGTATCGCAAGCGAATGATTACGAAACTCGAATTACCATCTCCCTCGAATTCGGGAAATTCTTATATAAAAAACAGATATGCAGGTACACAGCTGCTTCGATTAGCAAGACTAATTATAAATCGCGTATGCCACGGGTTCCAGATATTTTTAATATCGTTAATTATAACCTTGGCTTTAGTAGTGTGTGTATATAGTTAATATATATATAGGTTTGGATTTAGAGTTAGGATTAGGATTAAGTTTCATACCCCTCAGCCGAACTAAATATCTTGTCAAGAAGAGGAGATAATAACCGTCTTTGGTGAGAGAAGACCGAGAGTGAAGTAATACGCTTGTTGGAAGGAGAGAAGTCCGAACTGAGGGAGGAAAATCTTGAATTTGATAAGGAACGTGTAGAACGAGGTGCTTCACACGTTGAAAATTAGAAAAAATATAGGAGCCAGCGTGAGTGCATTTGTTAGATCGAGAGATGTAAATTTATCAAATTAACGCATTCTCGAAAGGGGGATGAACCAAATGATCAAATGTTTCAATCCGGAGAAACAAATGCTCCTTTTTATGCCAATCTATTTGAGTAGTAGATCTGTTAAAGCTCAACTTTGGTGAAAGTGTAGTGGGCATCCACCTCGACTTGTTACCAATTCGCATAAAGGATGAAAATATGAGTTAGACCTTGTTCACTCGCTTTATGAAATGATAATTCATCAGGACTTGAAGTGGCGAAGTCCATCCATCAACATATTTTTCCAACGAAATTCTCCATTTTCTATAAATATGCACAAAATTTAGGAATATTTTGTAATGACAATCAAACAGAATCAGGTTGCTTTATTTTTCATAGTTGGACGTTGCCAATTCACATTTTATTACTAAGCCAAATAGATCATTAAAAGTCAGAATGCATAAATCGAAATTCAGTAGGGGCATATATAGTAATCAACATGCCCAGATTATGCGTGGAGAAATGAGTGCAATAGAAAGAGACGTCTTAGGCAAAATATTTTCCAATTACACTTGAAATAACCCTACTCGCTTCAATTCATTTTACAGGGGGAAAAATCAATCTATGGAGTGCATAACGTGATCTTGGCTGAAGGTAGAAATCTCATGCGCGCTAGAACATTCTAGAATGAGCGTGTGTGGTCGTGAGTGTAGAGACGTCTCTCAGGTAATCAATAATCAATGGCCACGGGATGTTCCCTTTTTAACAAAATGATATCATCTTGGCTTTCTAGATTATTCTCAAACCAAATTCTCACTTATGTCTTGCGCTTGACCAACCACCCCTTTTTAATCGTGCTGTTAATAATACCTGAGCATTTCGTTCTTAAATTTATTCACAAACCTGGACATGAAATCTTGCAATTTAATAGTTGGGGCATTGAAGGGTGATTTAGTATGACGTGAATATTTCAAAATCAAAATTAGCTCTACCATTGTTCTTCTCAGTGTATTCACACACATTTTAAATGGAATGATGTGAAAAAGACCAATTATTATAAAATTTTTATTATAAAATCAAAGTGCTTGAAAAAGCACTTTGCGATAAAATAGTACTAAAATTACAATAAATAAAAAAAGAAGAAATTTCCAGAAAAGGGCATAAGACTGTGAGACATTCGAAAGACCTCTGGCTTTTTTTTCATTTTGGCTCGCCGGTTTTGGAACCAGCGTCTAACCTACATGTTGGAAAGTAAGACTTTTATTCGCAACATTGAACTGTGGTGACACACAGTTATCTTTATTAAACCGCTCCTCCAGATAAGATCGCTGTCGTTCAGTAAACAACATCCGCGACGTTGTCGATCTGCTCGTTTGTACTGTGGGGAATTCAGAGTTTTTTATTGGAGGAAGTGTGCATGGAGTACTTTAGTTTATTGCATAAAATATTAAAAACTAAAATGGTTTCTAATTCACTCTACGAACAATTTGGCACTTCACAAGCTAATAGGCCGGCGATGCAGCACAATGGCATGCTCATTAATGGAACCTCAAGAAATACGATAACGGTAAATAATTATACCATCGTGAACACTCCTCACTGCAAGTGTGTTTCATTTCTGGTTTTACCGTAATTTACTTTCCAACATGTAGGTGAGACGCTGGTTCCAAAACCGGCGAGCTAAAATGAAAAAAGAAGCCAGAGGTCTTTCGAACGTCTCACAGTCTTATGCCCTTTTCTGGAAATTTCTTCTTTTTTTATTTATTGTAATTTTAGTACTATTTTATCGCAAAGTGCTTTTTCAAGCACTTTGATTTTATAATAAAAATTTTATAATAATTGGTCTTTTCACATCATTCCATTTAAAATGTGTGTGAATACACTGAGAAGAACTATGGTAGAGCTAATTTTTCACTAAGTCATTCGGTGGGTTGTGAGGATTCTTCGTAAGAGTACAAAAATGTTTTGGCTCTTTCATAGGGTGAACACACTCGAGATCATACCAACGCAGTTATAGTGAAAGTCTCAGTACACGTGTGACCTATGCTTATTGTGCATTGCATGAACCCACACACACGCACATTCACAGATACCATGTAAGGAATGAAGCATACACTCATCCACTAGACCACTGTTAGCTCATAACTAAGGAAAGATCACGAAATCAGTCGACAGTATTCTTGTAGAAAATATCAACTGTTCTTCAAGACTCTACTAAATGTTGCAAATCCTTTCTCTTTTGGCTCCTACGCAGAGTGAACACATAAAGCCAAAATCTGTACTTTCCGCTTCAATTATAGTCACCTGGTAACTTGAGATTATGAGGAGGTACAATTGTCAGTTGAGGAGAGCAAATTCTGGATTCATTTTTGTACTCTTCTGAAGAATTTGAATGATGTTGAAAGCCAATTATTATAAAATTATTATTATTATATTTGTACATTTAGTTAATAGGTACAAACAAAACAGGATTAATAATCCCATTAAAATAATGAATAAAATCCAGCATTTAGAATTAAAATATGAAGACCGGATGGTTTCTCCTTTTGTCTGTATCGCCGGTACGCCGCATATTGACCAGCGCCAACTATTGTTCATTAGGGCAGGAGTTCGTTCCGTTCAGAACTACTAAATGTATGTATATGCGTATGATTCCTCACATGGAATGAGGGGACTAATTTGACGAGCAGTCCTGGTGAAGCGACGTATTATAATTCAATATTTTTACTATTATTGCTCTCGAGTGTAATCGAGTATATTCTAGCATTAATCCATCCTCATCCACAATATACAAAGGGTAAAATGAAAGCGTACTAGGAAATATACGGCCATGGAAATTGTCAAGACGTTGGACATAATCGGACTTGATAGCTCCAAAGCTCTTTTAGAACAGCGTATTCTAACATAGAGAAATTAATAGTGTCATTGACCCTCACAAGTGGGGCAGCCTATCCTAATAACCGAATTCGTTCAGAAATAAAGGAAACGCGACAAAATTTCAGCAGAAAATAAATTTGCGAGCCGAATTATCCGGTAGAAATAATTTCAGGTCATCGAGATCTGCTTGGTTTCACAAGAAGAAATAAATAGAAAAACCCTTGGAGAAAATATTTAGGAATTGGGGAAAGTTTAAGCTTTAAAGCGAATTTTTGCAGCTGTGTAAATAAAATTTTCTAATTAACAAACCTCTACTCTTGACGACACTAATTAAATGCCTAAACCGCCTTGACCGTACATGTTACGAAATGTGCGTGCATTTTCACGCATTGGAATATTAGAGACTGTCCAGGTAGACTGTGACCTAAGGTTGACTGTGATGCCTGTCTTAGAGGGTCCCTGGTGGAGGCAGAGTTGTATTTGGTGACCCATTTTCTATAACTTGCGGTAATCGGGGTGTTGGAGATGTTTGTATGTTTGAATTTGCTACAATTAAAACAATAATTACCTTCCGTTTATGAGTAATGTCTTTTTTTAAATGCTTTCAAAAGCTTGAGCTTTTTTCAAGTCAAAATATGCCTATTTTCCCTATATGGCTAAAATAAGAGGTATTTATTTCCAACAGGTATAAGCAGTTGAAGATACTAAAGAATATTAATTATGTTCCTTTTTTGTATCCAATTGTAAAATTTTACATTGTTTTTTTAATAATTAAAAATATTTCACTTCCACATGAAGTCACATTCGTTAAGCTAACCACTATATAAATTACCTAAAATGTCCCTCAAACTAACATATCCATTTTACATCCAAGTTAGAAGTAATTTATGGATCCACTACCCTTGAGCAATTTGATTTCACCATAGTTTCTCCAATTTCTCTCACCATATTCTCTTTTATAAATCCATTGAACAACGAACTCACTGAGCAATTATGTTAGAATTTTCATTCCTATAAGTACGTCAAATTTGTGTGGATGTTAATAATCTCAAGAATCATATTTCGCACTCAGAAAGGCGTCTCAGAAGAAATATGTTCAAAATATAATGGAATAATCATATGCTAGCCAATGATGAGCAATTTTCAGTGCATTTCCACCGGAAACGGGAGGACGAATACAAGTGGGCGGGGAAGCAGAACCATGCCATTATTTTAATCGACACTTCTAGTCATACTGCTTTTATCTATGACAACGAATATGTCGTACATTTTTGCCCTTTGAAAAAAGGAGCTATTTTATGAATCCCACGGGGTCTTAAGAAAGTTTGTATTTCTAAATGTGATTATTATGGGGAACTTTTAGGAGACTGGTTGGTTGGCGACTAGGAGGAGCCTCTAAATATGTAGTATGCGGTGGATACAAAGATGAAAGGATTGAGGTGGGAACAACGGTAACCCCTGTTTCCTACATGCCATTTGAGAATAATCTAGAAAGCCAAGATGATATCATTTTGTTAAAAAGGGAACATCCCGTGGCCATTGATTATTGATTACCTGAGAGACGTCTCTACACTCACGACCACACACGCTCATTCTAGAATGTTCTAGCGCGCATGACATTTCTACCTTCAGCCAAGATCACGTTATGCACTCCATAGATTGATTTTTCCCCGTGTAAAATGAATTGAGGCGAATTCATCTGCGAGAAGGGTTATTTCAAGTGTAATTGGAAAATATTTTGCCTAAAGCATCTCCTTTTATTTCACTCATTTCTCCACGCATAATCTCGACATATTGATTACTATATATGCCTCTACCGAATTAGGATTTATGCATTCTGACTTTTAATGATCTGTTTGGCTTAGTAATAAATGTGAAAGTAAACTTGAAAAATGTGAATTGGCAATGTCCAACAATGAAAAATAAAGCAACCGGATTCCGTTTGATTGTCCTTACAAAATATTCCTAATTTTGTGCATATTTCAAGAAAAGGAAGAATTTAGTGGGAAAATATGTGGATAGATAGACTTCGCCTCTTCAATTCCTGATGAATTATTAATTTCTAAAGCTAGTGAAGAAGCTCTAACTCATATTTGCATCTTTTGCGCGAATTGGTAACAAATCGTGGTGGATGTTCACTAAACTTTCACCAAAGTTGAGTTTTAACAGATTTACTACTCAAATAGATTGGCATTAAAGGAAGCATTTGTTTCTCCGGATTGAAACATTTGGATCATTTGGTTCATCCCTCTTTCGAGAATGCTATAATTCAATAAATTTACATCCCTCTACCTAATAAGTGCTCTCACGCTGGCTCCTACATTTTTTCTAATTATCAATGTATGAAGCACCTCGATTTACACGTTTCTATCAAATTTTAAGATTTTCCTCTCTCAATACTGTCTTCTCTCCTTCTACACATTCCTTCTGCTACACCTCTTTCATCTTTTGCATCCTTTCCATCTCTCATCGTCCAACGAACCCATGCTCTTATCTCAATCCTAAACCTAAACCTTTACACACATGTATATGTACATATATACAAATAAGCAAAGCTGAGGTGAAAATTGACAATATTAAAAATATCCGAAACCCATGGCGTACGCAATCCGCACATGATAAAGTGCGTCACCGAATATTTTGGGGTGTGCGGACGTACGTGCAGCGCAGGGCTCGGATATTTCGCTATTAATGTTCACTCAAAGTATTTTCTAGAATTACTTGATTGCTAGTCATGTTCGTTCATTTCATAATTTGCAATAAACTTTTCGCTTGCAACACATCTTCCTTCTCTCTATTATCGCGTTAGTCTCTTCGACTAGGAAGACCTGCCACACAAGTTCCTGATCCTGACGCGGAGAACTCGTACCAGCCGTCTCTTCCTGCTACGGCAAACAACGCCCTCCGTCTCCAGAGAGACCCCTTAGTCTATCAAAACACCGTTGCAAAATATGATTCTATCACAGAACATACGGTGTGAGCACCAAGAATTGTCAGCCAGGCTGCAACTACCCCAAGTTTCACAGTGCTATGTCAGAATCAAACACCACTGGTCCTGAAGTCGACGTTAACACGCGCGTTCTGCAGAAGAGTGCTTTCTTCAGTTCACCGATATCACCGTATATGCGACAAACAACCAATTGACAATCTCTCCTTATGCCGTCATGTTTGGAACCAGCGTCTCACCTACATGTTGGAAATTAGAGCTTTCGTTTGCAACGTTGAATTGACTTTAAGTAGTAGGAGACGGGGAAGAATTATTATGCTTCTACGTTTAAACATTACGTACATACATAATGGGATTGTTAATTCCATTAATAAAACGCATAAAATTCTCCAGTCACAAATAAACGGAGAGACCTGACTGGATTCTATCTTGTGTCTGTATTACCGGTTTTGGAACCAGCGTCTTACCTACATTTGGGAAATTAAAGCTTTTATAGCAAGAGACAGGAATGAAAACGTACTACTTGGTTCGGCAACCCCAGTAGGGTTGCGATTTCCTGTGCTTCCTGTGGGGAGATACAACGGTTTTGGGCAAATCGCTCCTCTAAATATGCTCGCTGTTGAGGCGTGAGCACAGTTCGATGTCTTGTCGGTCTGTCTGTTTGTGCTGTGGGGGAATTCCGATTTTTTAGTGGAAGAAGTGAACATGAAGCAATTTATTTAATTGTATAAAATAATGGAAGGTACGGTAAACTCAATAAAGATATCCTACACCATATCCTCTCTTTTCTCTATATCATTGAGGTAGCTTAGCTAACTTCGCACGCCTTTCCATAGAGATTACTGAGGAAGCGTGGAGGCTTATTGGTGTGGCAATCCACTCCGAAGGCAATAGTCACGAAAGAAATGATTCGGTATTTTGTTTGCATCTTTGATGTTTGCTAATAAAGTATAAACTTAACCATAGTTGAGCTGAATGTGTCGGTTGGTAACCCAGATAACCGTTAACGTTTGAGCTTTTAGTCCAGTGCACGATTTCCACATGTTTTTGAAATGATCTAACTGAACCCTTGAAACATTCACGCCAGTTACTCGCTCACTCAACCATTCTTGACAAATCTAAGGACTACATTGGAGTCATCGTGTCAAAATTTGTGAAAGAAATTAAATTAGTGGGTTAAATCAACTATTTGCTTCAATTTCAGAAATAAATTATAAAACTATGGGAATGGCCACCACCCCTCCCCCCAACCTCACCACAACCTCACCACAACTGAATAATTTGGATAAGTTCAATTAGATTAACGTCTGCTGTGTGGTAGAAATAATTTCAGGTCATCGAGATCTGCTTGGTTTCACAAGAAGAAATAGGTAGAACAAACCTTGGAGACAATTTTTAGGAATTGAGGAAAGTTTTAGAATTAACAAATCACTACTTTTGACGACACGAATTAAATGTCTAAACCGCCTTTACCGTACATATTACGAAATGTGCGTACATTTTTACGCATTGGAATGCTAGAGACTAACCAGGTAGGCTCTGACCTAAGATTGACTGTGGTGCCTGTCTTAGAGGAGTCCCTAGTGGAGGCAGAGTTGCATTTGATGTTCCATTTTCTATAACTTGCTATAATGGGGGTATTGGAGATGTTTGCGTGTTTGACTTTGCTATAAGTAAAACAATAATTACCTTCCGGTTCTGATTAATGTCTTTTTTCAAATGATTTTAAATGTTCGAGCTTTTTCCAAGTCAAAATTTGCCTATTTTTCCCATATGACTAAAATAAGTGGTATTTATTTTCAACAAATATAAGCTGAAGAATATTAATTATGTTCCTTTTTCGTATCCAATTGTAAAAAACTTACATTGTTTTGTTGTTTATTAAAAATACTTCACCTCCACTTGAAATCACATTTGTAGCGGAGTTGCTACCTAACTAAACCTGACTGTACTCAGAAACCTCGGTGACCGAATCTCCAGGTTGTTGGTTCCCACTAAAGTAGCTACGCTACTGCAAAGTCACGAAAGAGGCGAGATGGGAGAAGAGAGGTTTATTCGCCGTGACAAGATGGCAGGGTGTACTGTGTGTGTGGCTGTGGGGACTTAGTAATTATATACACTCTGTGACACGATGACCTCATAGTAACTTGGATCATTGATTGGTCGGAAGATCGTGCAGTTGGAATTGACCTTGGATGATCGTAGTTGGTGTTGATCATCGATTCTGTATTGGTCATGCTGAGTTGTGTCCCCACACGTTCCTTTTGTAAACTCGCACTCGCCTTTAATGTCAAACATATTCGAAATGTTTTTAAGCGCAGGGAAAGTTAATCCTGACTGTTTATAAAAGTGGTAATTGGGGAAAGTAATGGCCAACTAAAACTGAATTATCAGACAACTTGAAGGAAATTCTTATCTTCCCTTGTCTTGGGTTGAGGCAATGTTGAAAGCCTGCATCTTCCTTTGCCAATTGCCATTTCAATGTTAAGATCATGTTATCACTTCTATCGCTAAATTGAACTAATTATTTATACTATCTGAGACGCTGATTTTACCCTATTTCACATTGCACATAAATGGGATTTTTGTGATTTTAATTTTTCCAGTTACCCATCTTAAGTGAAGATGTTTAGGGCTAATTTGATTAAGAATAGATTGTCTACAAGAAGCTTTGTTGCTGACTTTCAAGGGATACTTATGAAGCTCTTAAGTTAATCTACTTAATACATGGTCATCTGGGAGACATTTTCATGAAAGTCCGAAAAAGAGAACTTTCCATCTACTAATAATAATAATACTACTTTGCCGTTTCATTAAGTTTCTCTACTAAAAAACTGTTTGTCGAGTATGTTATTCTAGTTTAATTTCATGAATGATCTCTCAGAAAATAGTTTGAAAGAGGTCCTTAAACAAACACTGGATACAACAGGAAAGGCGTTAATAGAAATAATACGCTTGGCACGTTAAAGGCAAAGACTTCCCACTTGTTCAAAATATTAAATCCCACTTGATTGTAAAGGCGTAATAAAAAACACATTGTCTATAAAAAAGTTCATTTAACTCTTCGATAATTTCGAGCACTAGGCCAAATTTAGGCAGACGCATTTTGATGTTACTCAAAAGTTTATATCACAGTGGTAGTATAGGCGGTGTGTAACAAGATGGCGGTGTGTGCAGTGCGTACTATGCGTGGCTGTGGGGACTTAGTCATTATATACACTCTGTGACACGATGACCTCATTGGTCGGAAGATCGTGCGGTTGGAAATGACCTTGGATGATCGTCGTTGGTGTTGATCATCAATTCTGTGTTGAGATTGACCTTGAATGATCATAGTTGGTCATGCTGAGTTGTGTCCCCACAAATTCCACGGGAGCTTTGGCTTTTATACTTGTTAAAAATCAATTCTTTGAAGTATTTTCGGGATCCATTAGGAAAAAAACTTGATATTTAGTTTCCTTAAATATTTTGTGGATGAAAATATTTTTCATATTTTTTCCATATTAGAATTGGCAAAATCAATGATGTTTTAAATGGATATGGCAAACCACTGTAAATTCCTGTCAAATTAACAAATCCTTTTTACCTCCAAGTTAGAAGAAAGTTATGGATCCACTACCCCTGAATAATTTGATTTCACCATATTTTCTCCAATTTCTCTCACCATATTCACTTTTACAAATCCATTGAACAACGAACCCACTGAGATATTATGCTGACATGTTCAGTCCTATAAGTACGTCAAATTTGTGTGGATGTTAATAATCTCACTCATCATGTTTCGCACTCGGAAAGGCACCTCAGAAGAAATATATTCCAGATATAATGGAATAATCATATGCTGGCCATGATGACTTAAGCTAAAAATAAATCATCAGGATAGAAGCAAACACCATTGAGTACGTGAAATCCTTGCGAATGGCAATGCCTGTAGAACGGTGACACGGTGAATAATGAAAAGTCCTTGACTTCACATTGCCGAGCATTTACTTACGAACAACGGCCATATATATCATTACCCAAAAACCTCTCCTCACTTTCGGAACCACTTTCTTTCCACCAATCTGGTGACGAACGAGGCCAATGTACCGGATCCATGTAGTCACAATTTGTTTAAAGGATGATGAGAAGAGATTAATGAAAAGAGAATGACTTTCATTCGTCCAAGTGGGAATTGTGATTTGAATGACATGGTGACAACGAAGCAATGAATCACTCAATCAATCAAACAGACAATCACTGAATATATGGCGAATGACATCAGTTTACAGTTGCCACATCAAGTATTTCGTTGGATCTACACGACTGGTACTTCATCCCGCTCTCAAATTGGATTAACTATTGATTTGTGCTACCACATCTAGGTCATCAATCCTGGAGTGGATACATGCAGTATAACCAGGCCAATTGTCATAGGACCCTCTGACTGCATGCTTTGCACGCACTCTTTTCTATCACTAGGAGCCTGTTCGTGTGCATTTCTCCTTCACCCTTCCACTTTTCCATCCATTTAGTCAGCTATGGATCATAAGAAGTTCGACGCTGTAGTCTCCAGAGGCATTCATGAGATCACTGCGAGAAGAACAAATCGATAAGCAATATTGTGGCTCCTCCTGACAGATTGCATCTTCTTACTTATTTATTTATTTTGAGATAGCTAAGGGGTCTAATTCCAATGAAGATCATGTTTCAAGAACTAAACTGCAAGTAGACTATCGGGAATTGAGTTTATGCCTCCTCCCTGTTTATTTGCTGTCGCACTTGTCACTTCCTGATAAGTTTAATTGCAGAAGAAAGTGTCTAGACGGGATGTAAATTACTGTTCATGTCGTTGATATTTAGAAGTTAAAAGGGTTCTGCAAAGAGTAGAGACGAAATGAATACAATTTATTATATTGCCCAAAGGTTGCTAGGATACAACTTAACAGAAAATAGAAATTCAGTATAAAATAGGCACATCAATTGTAAAATAAACTCGTTTTTGACAAGGTTTATACATTTGTTCTGCTAATAAGTGCAGAATGAATAACGCCATTTTGAAGTTGAATTTAAGAAATGTCTTCTCTGCGTAAGAATGCACGCAAATTTCGTAATATGTACATAAGAGGCGGTTTTTACGCATTTAATTAGTGTCGTCAAAAGTAGAGATTTGTTAATTATAAAATTTTTATTTACAGAGCTGCGAAAATTCGCTTTAAAGCTTAAATTTTCCCCAATTCCTACAAATTTTCTCTGTTAGGGTCCACTTCCAGAGACGCTTGGTGATTTTCGGCGTATGACTCTGAAACAGAATTCTCGAGTGATTGTGATGATGACTAAAGAGAAAGAGCGGTCCCGAATATATCACATCTACCCTGAAATGCACCTAAAAGTACCTCAGTAGAATATTCATCATTTGCAGTAACTCTGCTCGCGAATCTACAGACTATGCATACTACACAAATCGGACATTCAATCTTCAGAAAATGATTTCCCTATCAAATTCCAATAAAACGAATTCCCAAAACTTCAATGGTGGGTATAACAGTGAAGGTGAGAGCCTCAACCCGATGCAGAAACCCAGGCAAATAAAACAATCCCAGTTCACCGCGTGGCCTGATTGCAGATCTCCTGAACAACCTCAACCTTTACTCCTGTTTATTCGTCAAGTTTGTCAGGCACGATAAGCTCTAGGACCAAAGCAGTCTTTGAGAGGAGGACAAGAGAATGAATTTTCTGAAAATTTGTTGCAGAATACCCTGCCTAATCGTTTAAGATCTACCGTCATCTATTGTTCAGCCGGTGTTGGACGAACAGGTATGATTAAATATATTTTAATTTTCTTTTTATTTGATGAGAATTTGATTATATCTATCCTGACATTAGTTTCAATATAGAACACTTCTAAGTGCATTTATATTATTCCAATTTTATCCAATTTAGCTAATCCGAATAATTCAGCTCGCAAATTTAATTTATACTGCAATTTTGTCCGTAAGCACATCCAACTCAATTGGATGGGGTTTGTGTCTTATGGACTTGAGAAATAAGAACAATGAGGGTTTCTGTCGCTTTTGATATTGGAACCCCATTGTCTGCATAGTCGGAGAACTGGAACTGCCTCAGTGTGCGGCACTGTCCATCCTGGGTGTCTGTAATTCGGAATTTCCGAATTGCCAAATTTGGCATATTGTACGCCATCATGGGCTCAACTAGAAATTGCTCCTTTCTTTGTGATCGTTCTGAGTCATTCAAAAGCAAATCTAAGTCATTCAAATTATATTAATAAAACTACAACGAATTTAGCAATCAAACCATAACCCCTCCTATGTTGTGCTTTAAGTCATAATTTATAGCAGAAAACACAATGATCCTGGTTTCGAACGAAACAGGCCATTGCAAAGATAGAATTCATGTTTATGGCCAACTATACAAATAAACGAATAGCATGCTGATGAGAATGCACACCGTGGAAGGCAGATTGTGAAGACGAGAAAAATTTGTCACTTTAATGTCAGTGAATTGAAGTTAAAAGTACTTTTATTCTGATGGAGCAAGATAAGGCATCTTACAGAGTTTGAGGTTAAAATTACAAAAAAATTACAAGTATCTACTGCATTTTGAAAAGAGGAGGCAATCCACACTCGACCTCTATCACAAATAAGGCCATTTATCATTTAATCATAAATTATCGATTTATTAAATTGTTCAATGGGAAGAACAAAAAATGGCAGTGAACGGCAATAATATTTGAAAATTCACATTTCAATTTTTCTTCTAACAGTATTATCAGAAATAAATGAATTTCTAGATGTTCATTAAGTTGGTGTCAAGTAGACGCTCTGTAGTGATTTGATGAAACAATTCAGTTGAATTACCCCCATTTAGTTGATGTGTGGCCAGCGGAACTTTGGAGAAGGAACCTTTGCCAAGAACTTCATGAAGAGTATATCCCCAACATTCGAATTGCTCTCCAAGGATGCTGCTAGCTAATCCACTTGGTACAGGGGAGGAATTTTTTGAGTCATGGCGAAGTTGACTTTCCTTAAGCACATAGTCATATGGGGCGTTTAGTCAGCTCCAGCAGTATTGCGCATCCGCCACAAGATATTTCACTTGTTGTTTCAACCTGTGTCTGAAAGCAGTAAAATCCGTAATAAGCACGTGAAATGATAATGTTTTGGAGGTTAACGAATTCCCCATTTAAAGGACAACACTTGGGCGCCTAAATAATATTGAGGAGTTTTGCAGTAAATATGTCGGCTTTTATCTCCACTAACCACCTCTCCTCCTCAACCACACCTAGCTAATGTACTTATGACCTTTGGCTAATATAACAATAAGATTAAAGAATATGCAAGTCCCTCAGCAATTTTTGATGGGATCCCGTCAAACCATTTTGTAACTAAGGTAAGAAAGGAAGTAATATACGATTCCTGTTATTCGGCACTCTCCATGATCACAAAGTCCCTATTAAATACGACACTTTACTTTATTTAAACAGGTTAACTGATGTCATGCAACAATTAAACAAATGTACAAAATGAATGTGCCCACACACACAAGAAGTCGAACGTTGGAAAGAGGAAGATTGGGATAGAAAAATGGTGAGGCATATCCATTTAGTAGAAGGCCATAACCTGACACTGAGGACTTCTTCATTCCCAAATTCAAATCCACCTCATCTCCCCCTACTTCCTTGACCTCTATTGAACTAGTCCCGTACTGTGCCGTATATATGTATACATATATACATGATGCAGCTCAAAAGAGTCCCTCTTCAGAGCTAATCGTCTGAAAAACGTCAAAAACAGAACTTGAAAGAAGAAAATGAGATGACGAAACTCGTTACATTTAGGTCTTTTCAACCAATGCGGAATTGGTGGTCTAATCCTTTCCTATCCATTTCAAATTCAACATGCACACTAGTACCAATTTACCTGTTTTCAATCAAATTTGCCTAATGGTAATGTTCAAAATCCAATTGCTTGAAGTTTCCCAAAAAACCTCCATTGTTGGAAGAAAAATGTGTACACATGTGTGCCACAGTGATTTCTGTATCCCTTAAACAAAAAAGTTGTAAAAAAAAGAAACAATCAGCGAAAAGGAGATAAGTACGAAATATATTAGACAGAGGAATCGTCTAGATGGATAAATTAAGAGGTCAAAGTGCACTTGTAGTTTATGCCGCATTAAGCTTTCAACAATTCGATCCATCCATGTACTACATGTAACAGCAATTTCGTTCCACCCTGGCGTAAATCCCAAATTACACTAACTCATTTAAAATGAGAGTACTTTGAAAAAACCATGCCCCAATCGTGATCAATTTACTTACGATGTACACCTTCTACTGCTGTCAAACAACTTAGAAGTGCTTTGCGAAATGCTCAACCAAGAGGGTACAAATGATGAGTCCACATGTAGAACTTTTTAAACTTTTTTCAACTATCAACGATTGCGATATATCCTGTTCGTTATCTTTTAGTCATATTTATTTCAATGCCCTTCTGACCAAAGTATACCAATATAAAAGCCAAAACTTCAAAACCGGTACTAATATTTAAAAGCTGAGAAGAGAAATGGTCCCTTAAAGTCTTTCAACACCTTTTCTTCATCATAAGACGCCTATACACTGCCTTAACTATTAACCATCTACACACACCTAAACGAATCACTACTCACAACACGTATTACACCACCAATGGACACCCATCCATTTCCATTGCAACGTCAATTCCATCCGACCCCACCTCATCGCAAAGAACTCATTTCCCTCATTACTTTAAGTCCAAACATGCCCACTTTCGCTCAACATTTTCCGCATATTTCACCTTCCACACTCACCTAAACTAATCAGGGACTATTGTTCACCCCTCCTCCTCAATCATTTCGTCTTTGTGCCCTCCACATACTTCATATTTAATGGCTCCTCCAATCCGCCAGCCAACCGATCCCCTACAAGTTTCCTTTAATAATCACATTTAGAAATACAAAAACTCCCAAGACTCCATTTAATCCATAAAATAGTTTCTTTTAGAACAAGGCAAAATGCACGAAATATTTACTGTCACGGATAAAAACAGCATGACTAAAAGAACATTCGATCGAAATCCAAATCCAAAATTTTTTTTCTCCAGGGTTTGGGTCTAATTTCCCCACCAAACATATAGTTAGGGCGTCAGATTTTGCAACACTTCGAGCAACTTCGCCAATGCCACATACAACTAGACAACACATAATAAAGAAAGGGACACCAACTCACCTCACCATCCACTTCTTCTCCCCAAAACGCAACCAACTAGTTCATAGATTCCTTCCAATGTGTGCGACAACACGCCCTGTCCACGAAGCGAAGACAAAGGTAGTCCACGAACGAAATAAATCCATCCAATGAATGTTACGTGAGGTCCAAAACGTAAAACTCTGAATTAGGCAACCATTTGGACAAAATCAACTCGATTCTTCATGATAAGTAATCCGCTTCGTGTTTCCCTGAGAGCATTCAGACGGAAAGCCCACTAAACATCCAAAGACACCGAATACTGTAAAACATCATTCTTTTCACCTCTTCGTGCCTGCTTATTGCTGCATTAAATGAACAATTTTCATTCAACAGAGTCCTGCAACTCCAATGTATTTTTGGCAGTTTGATAAAAGTTGCGACAGGCACTTCTTCTCCTTCTCCTTCTTCATCATCTTTTTTGGGCAACACGAATTGCCACTCACATTCTTGGAAATGATGTAAACACAATCTCAACACAAATTCCTCCGTCGGCGATGAAAAGCTCATACAACAGTGCGGCCTTTTGCAAGGAAACCAATTTCAGGAATAAGAGTAATAAGAGTTACTCCCCAATATAAATCGCTTTGCACTACGAACAACAGATGAGAAAAGCACACCTTCATCTGTATGGGGATTTGAGTGAGCTTTTCGGCTCTGGAAAGCAATCAATTTGATTCGACAATAAGTTTTACTTATTTAACAAAACATTAACTCGAATTTCATAAGCGACAATGCTTTCTCTTTTTGATATCAAATTATGGACACAGAAGTTAATAAAACCACAACTGGCAGATCCTTCTAGTCAGTTAAGCCATCACGATGATAGAGGGTGGATTAATGCTAGAATACACTCGATTACACTCGAGAGCAATAATAGTAAAAATATTGAATTATAATACGTCGCCTCATCAAGACTGCTCGTCAAATTCGTCCCCTCATTCCATGTGAGGAATCATACGCATATACATACATTTAGTAATTCTGAACGGAACGAACTCCTGCTCTAATAAAAAATAGGTGGCGCTGGCCAATATGCGGCGTACCGGCGATACAGACAAAAAGAGAAACCATCCGGTCTTCATATTTTAATTCTAAATGCTGGATTTTATTCATTATTTTAATGGGATCATTAATCCTGTTTTGTTTGTACCTATTAACTAAATGGACAAATATAATAATAATAATTTTATAATAATTGGCTTACAACATCATTCAAATTCTTCAGAAGAGTACAAAATGAATCCAGAATTTGCTCCCCTCAACTGACAATTGTACTTCCTCTTAATCTCAAGTTAACAGGTGACTATAGTTGGCTTTATGTGTTCACTCTGCGAAAGAGCCAAAACAGAAAGGATTTGCAACATTTAGTAGAGTCTTGAAGAACAGTTGATATTTTCTACAAGAATACTGTCGACCGATTTAGTCATCTTTCCTTAGTTATAAGCTAACAGTGGATGAGTGTATGCTCCATTCCTTACGTCGTATCTGTGAATGTGCGTGTGTGGGTTCATGCAATGCACAATAAGCGTAGGTCATACGTGTACTGAGACTTCCACAACAACTGCGTTGGTATGATCCCGAGTGTGTTCACCCTATGAAAGAGCCAAAACATTTTTGTACTCTTACGAAGAATCTTCACAACCCACCGAATGACTTAGTGAAAAATTAGCTCTACCATAGTTCTTCTCAGTGTATTCACACACATTTTAAATGGAATGATGTGAAAAGACCAATTATTATAAAATTTGTATTTCAAATACAAGGTGATAGAAAATTTCGTGATAAAAATAATTAAGAAAGCTATTAATACAACCACAATTATGTTCAAACGACAGGTGTAATATGTTGAACTTTTTGAAAGACCTCTGGCTTCATTTTTCTTTTTGGCTCGCCGGTTTTGGAACCAGCGTCTAACCTACATGTTGGAAAGTAAATTACGGTAAAACTAGAAATGAAACACTCTTACAGTGAGGAGGGTTCACGATGGTATAATTATTTACTGTTACCGTATTTCTTGAGGTTCCATTAATCAGCATGCCATTGTGCTGCATCGCCGGCCTATTAGCTTGTGAAGTGCTAAATTGTTCGTAGAGTGAATCAGAAACCATTTTAGGTTTTAATATTTTACGCAATAAACTAAAGTACTCCATGCACTCTTCCTCGAATAAAAAAATCTGATGGATTTATTTCATTCGTGGACTACCTTCGCTTCGTTGACATGGCGTGTTATGGCACACATTGGAGGTGGAATTAATTAACTAATTGTTTGGGGAGAAGAAGTGGATGGTGAGGTGAGTTGGTGTCCCTTTCTTTATTATGTGTTGTCTAGTTGTATGTGGCATTGGCGAAGTTTCTCGAAGTGATGTAAAATCTGACCCCTAAGGATATATTGGGTGTAAGAAAAAATCTTTGCTTTGGATTTCGATCGAAGGTTCTTTTAGTCATACTGCCTTTATCCAAGGCAGTAGGTATGTCGTGCATTTGCCCTTTCTAAAAGGATCTATTTTATGGATCAAATGGATCAATGTTTCCAAATGACATTGAAGAAAGAGAAGGTGTGCCACCAACTGTGCAGAATACCAACATAGTTGTGCACAGATCTCCAGGAACACGTATAGTAATCAATAATAATAACTATTGGAACGCCCCTTCCGATGCTCCGTCAAGCCGTCCCTGTAGGTGTTTCATTTCTGTTTACCGTACCTTCTAATATTTAATACAATAAAATAAATAACTTCACGTGAACTTCTTCCACTGCGAAATCTAAATTCCATCACAGCACCGATGGATAAACAGGCGAGAGGGAGAATAGTTTTAACGGGGGGTCAACTTACTCCTGGAGCGATGTTTCGCCGAAAGCCACTTTCCAAGTAGACACTTCATCCAGAACTTTTTGAGGACTTTGTCATTCAACTCATAACCCCTAGCTAAGGCTCGCATGTGACTTAAGAGTTGAGAAGGAGAACGACCTCCGAATTCACCTTGCGAAAAAGGTTGATCTAACCGTTTCTCTCGGGTCAACAATAAACGCCTGATGATCACTTGCTTGAGCCGGTCATAGGAGTTGTTGTTCGGCTGCGTGGATGTTAGTTCTGTAAATTGGCTAACGATGTCGTTGAGAAGGGCGGCAACAGCATGCTGGTACTAAATTTCTCGCTTGGTTACACTTCTTGGTCGGAGGAGTATCATTTGAAATTGCGTATACCAGGAATCTTGGTATTCTAGATCGAAGTCGAGGGGTGAGAGCATGGGAGGGGGCACACAGAAGGAATTCAGCGAATTCAGCTTCTTTAGACATTTTGAAGGAGTAGGAGTGGACGAATGTAGAGTCAAAGAAATGGGGATGGTCCGAGAAGGAGGAGAAGGATCACCAAGTGAGTTGTGCGATCGAAAAAACAATCGCAGTGCCAGGGTGAAATCGCTTCTCTACTGAGTGGATAAAGTCAGGCTTAGGCGATCACGTCAGGGTCACAAATTGATAGCAGATCTAGCTATCCTTTTAAGCCTCTGACAGATCTTCCTAGTCAGTAGGGCCATCACGATGATAGAGAGAAGGAAGACGTGTTGCAAGCAAAACGCATATTGCAAATTATGCAATAAACAAACAGGATTAGTAATGAAATAATTCTAAAAAAACTTTGAGTGAACATTAATAGCGAAATATCCGAGCACTGCGCTGCACGTACGGCCGCACACTCCAAAATGTTCGGTGGTGCACTTTATCGTGTGCGGATTGCGTATGCCACTGGTTTCGGACATTGTAAATTGTGTTAATTTCAACCTCGGCTATGGTTAGCAGTGTGTAAATGTTTAGGATTAGGATTAGGTTTCATAGCCCTCAACCGAACTAAATATCTTATCAAGAATAAGGGGTAGCAAACGTCTTTATTGAGAGGAGATCTAGATTGAGTGAAGAGCACGGCTTCGTTGGACGATGAGAGATGGAAAGGATGGAAAAGATGAAGGAGGTGTAGGAGAAGGAATGTGTGGAAGTAGAGAAGTCAGTACTGAGAGAGGATAATCTTGAATTTTATAAGGAACGTGTAACTCGAGGTGATTCATACATTGACAATATGAAAAATGTAGGAGCCAGTGTGAGGTCATTTATTAGGCAGAGGGATGTAAATTTATTGAATTAACATATTTTTGAAAGCGGGATGAACCGAATGGTCCAAATGTTTCACTCCGGAGAAACAAATGCCCATTTTTATGTCAATCTATTTGTGTAGTTAATCCGTTAAAACTCAAATTTGGTGAAAGTTTAGTTTACTTCCACCTCGATTTAGTACTCAATCGCTCAAAAGATGAAAGTATGAGTTAGACCTTGTTCACTAGCCTTATGAATTAATAATTCATCAGGACTTGAATAGGCGAAGTCTCTCTATTCACATATTTTTCCTATTAAATTCTTCATCTTCTTGAAATATTCACAAAATTAGGAATATTTTGTGATGATATTCAAACAGAATCAATTTCCTTTATTTTTCATTGTTGGACATTGCCGATTTCACATTTTTCAAGTTTACTTTCACATTTATTACTAAGCCAATCAGATCATTAAAAGTCAGAATGCATAAATCCTAATTCGGTAGAGGCATATATAGTAATCAATATGTCGAGATTATGCGTGGAGAAATGAGTGAAATAGAAAGAGATGTTTTGGGCAAAATATTTTCCAATTACACTTGAAATAACCCTACTCGCAGATGAATTCGCTTCGATTAATTTTACACGGGGAAAAATCAATCTATGGGGTGCAAAACGTGATCTTGGCTGAACGTGGAAATCTCATGCGCACTAAAGCATTCTAGAATGAGTGTGTGGTCGTGAGTGTAGAGACGTCTCTCAGCTAGTCAGCACAGCCAAAATGGGATATGATGACTAAGCTCCGTGTCATTAATACACAGCCCAAATAAACGTGTTCCACGCCATACGTCCGTTTCTTCCACAGTCTTGAGAGGATCTTGATTATAGAGATTAATGAGGAGAAGTCAAGGCTATCTATGCGACTATTAATAACACTGTGTCTAGTTGAGACTATCTCGGCAGATTAGCCTTGAAGGCTCTGATTCGAAAATCGTATTATCTTCTGGTTTCTCATAGGCAAGGATGTTTCCATTTCTTAGCATTAATGCGAGCACCTATCTCATAAACGTGTATTAATCCTTCTCAGGTAGACAATGGTTGAGATTTGCAATTTGCACATCCGAATATAGGTTTTGGAGAGTCACCGCTGTTCTTACGTGATTTGGTAGGTTCATAAATGGAACATCTTAAATGACTGGAATTCTCTCCATTCGACATATATGGATTTCTAAAATAATATCGGATTTTTGCAAATGGGAACCCTATATATTATTTTCCCCCCCCCCCCCCCCCCCAAGTTATGAGTATATTGATGTATAAAATGGTCAAAATTAACATTCAGAATTACATTTACTATTTAAAGTTCAATGAACTCTGTCCTTCAGTCGGGTCGAATTTTAATGTAAAACTACACTGCTACCTTTTGAGTTTTGCTTTCATCAAGAATTTCTGTGCTCCACATTTCAAACGAACGCTTTTACCCACAGCAAAATAGCTTCTACTAAAAGGAAGCATTCGAATATGAGAATAGTAGAATAATCTCATTAAAGGTGAATGTAATGTCTCATGGTTTAAAATCAAATTTACGGAACGCCATGATTCAGTCTTATCTACTGCTCAACTTATTGTGAGTTCCATTGATCTCCTAACTTAGCCTTTTAACGCCATTAGGACCGTACGGTCCACTTTTAAAACAAACGTACCACCGGTTCAGGCAACGCTAGTGCGTTTGCCATTTCACTGCATTGATTTGAGGTGACATAATTGTTTTCAAAAAACTTTCCTCTAAATAAGATAACTGGGAGGCTGTAAATACTGTTCGCGACCTCATCGGTCGGCCCGTTTTTGCTGGTGCGAGAATTTAGAATTTTTAGTAGAAGAAGTGCGCATGAAGTACTTTAATTTATTGCATAAAATATTAAAGAGTACGATAAAATAGATGATGAGTTATATGAAGTTTAACCAGAAATGAAACACACTTACAGTGAGGAGGTTCTATATTTGAATAATTGTTCACGGTTAGGTTGTTTATCGATCCTGCGTTAATCACTGTGCTATTCATAGTGGCTATTTTCGGATTAGATGTGAAAAAACCATTGCGGTCGTAGGACCGATAAACAACCTAACCGTGAACAATTATTCAAATAGCCTTCCACTTCCACTTCTTCCACTAAAAATTCTAAATTCCCGCACCAGCACAAACGGGCAGAGCGAAAAGGTCGCGAAAAGTATTTACAGCCTCCCAGTTATCTTATTTAGAGGAAAGGTTTTTTGGAAACAATTATGTCACCTCAACTCAATGCAGTGAAATGGCAAACGCACTAGCGTTGCCTGAACCGGTGGTACGTTTTTTTCCTACCTCTTACTACTTATAGTCAATTCAATGTTGCCAGTAAAAACCTTACTTTTCAACATGTAGGTTAGACGCTGGTTCCAAAACCGGCGAGCCAAAAAGAAAAATGAAGCCAGAGGTCTTTCAAAAAGTTCAACATATTACACCTGTCGTTTGAACATAATTGTGGTTGTATTAATAGCTTTCTTAATTATTTTTATCACGAAATTTTCTATCACCTTGTATTTGAAATACAAATTTTATAATAATTGGTCTTTTCACATCATTCCATTTAAAATGTGTGTGAATACACTGAGAAGAACAATGGTAGAGCTAATTTTTCACTGAGTCATTGTGTGGGTTGTGAGGATTCTTCAGAAGAGTACAAAAATGAATCCAGAATTTGCTCGCCTCAAATGACAATAGTACCTCCTCATAACCTTAAGTTACCAGGTGGTTATAATTGAAGCGGAAGGTACAGAGTTTGGCTTTATGTGTTTACTCTGCGAAAGAGCCAAAACAGAAAGGATTTGCAACATTTAGTAGAGTCTTGAAGAACAGTTGATATTTTCTACAAGAATACTGTCGACTAATTTCGTGATCTTCCTTTAGTTAGGAGCTAACAGTGGTCTAGTGGATGAGTGTATGCTTCATTGCTCACATCGTATCCGTGAATGTGCGTGTGTGTGTGGGTTCATGCAATGCACGATAAGCATAGGTCACACGTGTACTTAGACTTCCACTATAACTGCGTTGGTATGATCTCGAGTGTGAGCGAGCGCGAGGAGTGCCACAGTACCTGTATGGAAGACCTGACCTCAGATCAGTCGTGAGTGCCCGCTGTACTTAAGCATGTTAATAAGCGGAAGAAAAGAAACTAACCAGTGGTGACTACGGGTCCTAGGGGGAGAAGAAGAAGTGAATTTACATAAGTGTGATGCGATGACGACATATTGTCATTTTTGTACTCACAACACTTCGGGAACAACGTAGAAGCGACCAATAAGACGACAAATTGAACGCGTTTCGACTGACTTAGATCTGCTTCCATAGGAAAACTTGTAATTGAGCTCATTTTCATAACTCCACCTTCTTGAATGGAGCAGTTGCTGATGTGTCAAACACCTCTTCTTTTCTTCTTCCGACTTCTTCATTGCCCCTATTCTTGTGTTCGCCCCAGTCGAAAGAATTTTTTTCTTCCGATTTGGGAAGGGTTTTTAAATCCTAAGCTCACTAAGATCACTAAGTTCAACTCATTCCAATCCACAAGAGCAGGCCCACTTCGGCTTTCATGATTGAGACTTCAATAAATACATTGATGATACAGGAATTTATTGAAATAAGTCTTTGCCAATTTCTTATTCAATAGTCTGCAGCTTCGAAAACCTAGGAATATTAAGCGTTAGAGATTTAATGCCCTTGCAGTAAACAGATCACTTTCTATAAGGAATGTATCTGTTGCATAATCGTCTTCAGCCGCAACGTAAATATCACCTTCATCACAATAATCCTAAAGCACGATAATTAATGCGATTTCTTTGATTTCTATCCTGATGATTTATTCTTAGCTTAAGTCATCATGGCCAGCATATGATTATTCCTCCATATTTTGAACATATTTCTTCTGAGGTGCCTTTACGAGTGCGAAACATGATGAGTGAGATTATTAACATCCACACAAATTTGACGTACTTATAGGACTGAACATGTCAGCATAATATCTCAGTGGGTTCGTTGTTCAATGGATTTGTAAAAGTGAATATGGTGAGAGAAATTGGAGAAAATATGGTGAAATCAAATTATTCAGGGGTAGTGGATCCATAACTTTCTTCTAACTTGGAGGTAAAATGGATTTGTTAATTTGACAGGAATTTACAGTGGTTTGCCATATCCATTTAAAACATCATTGATTTTGCCAATTCTAATATGGAAAAAATAGGAAAAATATTTTCATCCACAAAATATTTAAGAAAACTAAATGGCTAGTTTTTTTCCTAATGGATCCTGAAAATACTTTAAAGAATTGATTTTTAGCAAGTATAAAAGCCAAAGCTCCCGTAGAATTAAAATACCTCAATCACTGCTTAAAAGGAATAATGTTTTTATTAGTTACTAAGAATTTGTTATATTTTATTAATGATATAACGGCAAATTAAGATTGTTTACAAACATTCAGGAGATTTACATTGACCGTGGCACTACTTTGAAAAAGGATTTTCGCATTTGTTATGAACTTGTCAATATCTCATTGACGAAATAGAACCACCATTGTTATATAAACTGCTGAGCAACATCAAAATGGGTCTGTCTAAAATTGGCATAGTGTTCGAAATTATCGGAAAGAAAAAAGAATTTTTTATAAATGAAGGTTTATTTAATGCGCCTTTAAAATTAAGTAAGGTTTAATATTTTGAATAAGTGGGAAGTCTTTGCCTTTAACGTGCCAAGCGTATTATTTCTTTTAACGTCTTTCCTGTTGTATCCAGTGTTTGTTTAAGGAACTGTTTCATTTCGCAGTCATCTCAGAGTGAATATGGGATGAGTTGCCAAGCGTATGGAGGTACTCTAAGTCACAGTGACTCTGGGATTCTTTCTAATCTGGCTTCTTGTAACTGTAAGTGGGCACTACAATTTCTCACCTCTTCAGTTTGTCACCAACTGCATATTCATTTGTTCGAACCCCAGGTATTTTGAAGATTAAAAAGAGTCAATTCGAGTTAACTTAATAAATGGAATTTAAGTATGCGGTATCGGAATCGGATAACTAAGAAACTCGAAATGCCATCTCCCGACATTACCGACACCGTCACGGACACCGGATCAGTAAACGAGCTCTCTTCTGGTTGACCATCCTGACTCACTGTCCTAAGCAGATTCCCGCACCAACTCAAAGCCGAAGTTTCTGCAGTTTCACTTGCCTTATATTTCCCAACTATGCTTCATCGACAAATCTTCAAACATGAATTGCTCTATTCTACCAAGCACCCAAAGACTTTTGCCTATTGCCATTGGAGATTAGCTAAAATGCCCACCTCAAAACAAACTTGGTAACTTCACTCCGACTGTGAAGCGAATAAGAGTACAGGAGGGAGAATAAGAAGAAACGGATAGATTAGAATTCATATAGTTTAACAACAATTCGAACAAGAAGCATTTCAATCAGACGATTGAGATTTGTGGTTAAAGGAGGCGGCAGCACCAGCACCAGCAGCATTTGACAGGGAATCGGAGGACTCGGTAGGGGGTAGATTCAACTCCATATATCGTAAATCGAATATTAATCTCCATCACTCTCCATCTCACGACGTCTCTCCCACCCTCCCTCCCCCTCTCTCTCTCACTCTCTTAGCTGTCTTCAACAGTTCTAGAGCACTTGAAGTCTGGCGATCTCCCCTTTGTGTCTCTGCACTCATGACAGAGGGCACGAACAAGAAGGAGTACTTGCTATTGACTTGTTGAATGTTGCATCTGCGACTTTGCATTCGCAGATCGTGGTTAGATGAATCAGATGATGGCATTGTCTAATTTCAGCCTGCACTCCTGCTGTTCCATAATGTCTGTCTGTGCAAGCTGCTGGATTTGGTGCAGAGCCAATGAAGAAGAAGATGAAGAACTAGAATATTTACAGGATATTCGAGTTGATAAATGTTGTGGGCACGGTGTTAAGCCCGAGTGAAAAGATGTCAGGAAATTTGTCGCCTAGTAGCCTCTTGAATCGTCGCACGTCCGAATCCCGCCTGCCTTCCACAGTCACCACAAAGCACAGTCCACCGTGCTTGTTGCGTCTTGTGGTGGACACGTTGAGACGTGTTGTGCAGCCGGTGAGGCGAGTGGCTCGACAGATGCGTCTGTCGTCAGTGTCTCCAAGCAACTCAGCGTATTTGGTCTGAATCAACATCAAACACTTGAACGTTTTCTCGAAATGAAAGACTTCCACCACGTCGTTGAAACGCACCACCTTCTTCACTGCTTTTACGTCTCCTCTACCACCAGTAGCCGCAGCATCACCTTGAGCAGCAACAACAGTGGCCGCTGTGGTGTTGGTAGCAATGGTCTTAATATTCCTAGGTTTTCGAGCATTCATTTTGTCCTATTCGGTCACAAATTTGTCAACGAAACTGCAGTCAAATGGCTTCAGGTGTTTAAAAATCGATAATTCTTGCATATGCTGCTAACGCGTGCTTCAAATTCAACAAATTCAACTTTTAAATGTCACATATTAGCGCATCTTTTAACTTGTACTTGGGTACAAAATAGTGGAATAGGAAAAAATATAGTTTGCAAAGAACCATCAGAAATCGCCCTTTTCACTACTGTCATTCATTAGTAGTACCAAGGGATGCGAGTTATTGCTCCATCTAATGTGACAGTAAGTGTGCAAATCCTACAATTTTGCAATTAGGAAACGAGCTGAAACTGTGGCCCTACTCAGTGCAGATTTCTAACCACAAATAATTGCAACATTTAATTGAGAGCTTGGAAGGCCGTGGCAAAACTTGATTATTGAAACAACTACGCCTGACAATATCTAGTGGCCAATTAGGCACACCTGGAGAAGTGTGTGCTTAAAATGGGATTAGTAATATTTCCCACTAAACGCTGAAAGTGTGCTTAGTTGTGAATGTGGCTCTGGTTTCGCGTGGTTGGTGTTTTGCGAATTGTAAGCAGGTGTGTTGGGGCTTGTTTGAAAGTGAGTGTTTTAGAAGAGATTTTGACCCAGGAGTATCTTACTCACATCTCCAATGAAGTTGAACTTGGAGATTTGTAAAGGCGCATCGCATTAAGAAATTACCCTTTGCTCACCTTACTTCATCGGATTTTACTTTAAGGAATACGGTAATGATTCAGTATATTTTCTAACTCGATTCTCCGAAGATCAATGCAGTTCCCTACTACTTTTCCACTTTCCATTACAATGTGCTCCTCTGTTAGAAATTGAAGTAGGTGAGTAAGTGAGTAAGTAAGTAAAAAGATGCAATCTGTCAGAAAGAGCCACAATATTGCTTATCGATTTGTTCTCCTCGCAGTGATCTCATGAATGTCTATGGAGACTGCAGCGTCTAACTTCTTATGATCCATAGCTGACTAATTGGATGGTAAAGCGGAAGAGTGAAGGAGAAATGCACACGAACAGGTTCCTAGTGATATAAAAGAGTGCGTGCAAAGCAAGCAGTCAGAGGGTCCTATGACAATCGCCAAATTATACTGCATGTATCCACTCCAGGCTTGATGACCTAGATGTGGTAGCACAAATCATTAGTTATTCTATTTTCAGTGATTGACTTTTTGGTCGATTGAGTGATTCATTGCTTCTTTGTGGCCATGTCATTCAAATCACAATTCCTACTTGAGCGAATGTAATTCATTCTCTTTTTATTAATCCCTTCTCATCATCCTTTAAACAAATTGTGACTGCACGCATCCGGCACATTGGCCTCGTTCGTCACCAGATTGGTGGGAAGAAAGTGGTTCCGAAAGTGAGGAGAGGTTTTTGGGTAATGATATATATGGCTGTTGTTCGTAAGTAAATACTCAGTAAGGTGAAGTCAAGGACTTTTCATTATTAACCGTGTCACCGTTCTACAGGCTTTGCCATTCGCAAGGATTTCACGTACTCAATGTTGTTTGCTTCTATTCTGATGATTTATTCTTAGCTTAAGTCATCGTGGTCAGCATATGATTATTCCATTATATCTGGAATATATTTCTTCTGAGGTGCCTTTCCGAGTGCGAAACATGATTAGTGAGATTATTAACATCCAGACAAATTTGACGTACTTATAGGACTGAACATGTCAGCATAATATCTCAGTGGGTTCGTTGTTCAATGGATTTGTAAAAGAGAATATGGTGAGAGAAATTGGAGAAACTATGGTGAAATCAAATTACCCAAGGATAGTGGGTCCATAAATTTCTTCTAACTTGGAGGCAAAATGGATTCGTTAATTTTAGGAAATTTTTATTGTGGTTTGCCATATTCATTTAAAACATCTTTGATTTTGCCAATTCTAATATGGAAAAAATATGAAAAATATTTCCATCCACAAAATATATAAGATCCTGAAAATACTTCAAAGAATTGATTTTTAACAAACATAAAAGGCAACGCTCCCGTAGAATCAAACACCTCCTGAAGTCGGCGTTAACACGCGCGTTCTGCAGAAGAGTGCTTTCTTCAGTTCACCGATATCACCGTATATGCGACAAACAACCAATTGACAATCTCTCCTTATGCCGCCATGTTTGGAACCAGCGTCTCACCTACATGTTGGAAATTAGAGCTTTCGTTTGCAACGTTGAATTGACTTTAAGTAGTAGGAGACGGGGAAGAATTATTATGCTTCTACGTTTAAACATTATGTACATACATAATGGGATTATTTATTTAATTGTATAAATAATGAAAGGTACGGTAAACTCAATAAAGATATCCTACACCATATCCTCTCTTTTCTCTATATCATTGAGGTAGCTTAGCTAAATTTGGACGCCTTTCCATAGAAATTACTGAGCAAGCGTGGAGGCTTATTGGTGTGGCAATCCACTCCAAAGGCAATAGTCACGAAAGAAATGATTCGGAATATTATTTGCATCTTTGATGTTTGCCAATAAAGTACAAAATTAACCATAGTTGAGCTGAATGTGTCGGTTGGTAACCTAGATAATCGTTAGCGTTTGAGCTTTTAGTCCTGTGCACGATTTCCACATTTTTTTGAAGTGATCTAACTGAACCCTTGAAATTGGATTAACGTCTGCTGTGTGGTAGAAATAATTTCAGGTCATCGAGATCTGCTTGTTTTCACAAGAAGAAATAGATAGAACAACCCATGGAGACCATTTTTAGGAATTGAGGAAAGTTTTAGAATTAACAAATCTCTACTTTTGACGACACGAATTAAATGTCTAAACCGCCTTTACCGTACATATTACGAAATGTGCGTACATTTTTACGCATTGGAATGTTAGAGACTAACCAGGTAGGCTCTGACCTAAGATTGACTGTGGTGCCTGTCTTAGAGGGGTACCTGGTGGAGGCAGAGTTGCATTTGGTGTCCCATTTTCTATAACTTGCGATAATCGAAGGGGGGGTATTGGAGATGATTGTGCGTTTGACTTTGCTATAATTAAAACAATAATTACCTTCCGGTTCTGATTAATGTCTTTTTTAAATGCTTTTAAATGCTTGAGCTTTTTCCAAGTCAAAATTTGCCAATTACCCCATATGAATAAAATAAGTGGTATTTATTTTCAACAAATATAAGCAGTTGGGGATGCTGAAGAATATTAATTATGTTCTTTTTTTATCCAATTGCAAAAAATTACATTGTTTAGTTGATTATTAAAAATATTTCACCTCCTCTTGAAATCACATTCCTTTTGTAAACTCGCAGTCTCATTTAATGTCAAACGTATTCGAACTGTTTTTTAAGCGCAGGGAGAGATAATCCTGACTGTTTATAAAAGTGGTAATTGGGGAAAGTAATCACCAACCAAAACTGAATTATCAGACAACTTGAAGGAAATTCTTATCTTCCCTTGTCTTGGGTTGAAGCAGTGTTGAAAGCCTGCATCTTCCTTTGCCAACTGCCATTTCAATGTTAAGATCATGTTGTCACTTCTATCGCTAAATTGAACTAATTATTTATACTATCTGAGACGCTTATTTTACCCTATTTCCCATTGCGCATAAATGGGATTTTTGTGATTTTAATTTTTCCCGTTACCCATCTTAAGTGAAGATGTTTAGGGCTAATTTGATTAAGAATAGATTGTCTACAAGAAGCTTTGTTGCTGACTTTCAAGGGATACTTATGAAGCTCTTAAATTAATCTACTTAATACATGGTCATCTGGGAGACATTTTCATGAAAGTCCGAAAAAGAGAACTTTCCATCTATTAATAATAATAATACTACTTTGCCGTTTCATTAGGTTTCTTTGATAAAAACTGTTTGTCAAGCATGTTATTCCAGTTTAATTTCATGAATGACCTCTCCATATATATGCATAGGGTGAGAGATAAAACAATTGGAATTGAATTCCTTTAAGTTAATAGTGAGTGGGTGTGAAAGTGAGGTAAAAGTAGAGAGATGGGAGGCACTTTGTGGTATAGGGAGGGGGGGGGGGAGTAGGGTTGGGGCTGTGGGGAGTAAGGAAGGGAAGATACGGTGTGTTTGGAAGGGGCTAGGAATTCCTAGAGGGCGGTGTAGAATAAACGGTGTAGCAAAACGGTGTATTGGCTCTCCTCCTCGATCATGTTACTCCTCTGAGATCGCAGAAGGTGTGTTGTCAGAAGAGAGTCCACCATTCCCTCGAATCGCATTCGTTCCAGGAGGATGCTGAGGGCTATGACGATGCCTGTATGACCAGCGCCGGCGCTGAAATGCCATGAAAGCGGTTTTATGATCTCCAATTTTAAGAAATTCCTACGTTGCATATTTATGGGCCAGATCATAGCTTTTAAAACACCATTACAAGTGATATCAATATCAGTTCATTATCTTCTCAGGCAACAACCAAATTTAGGAGGGTGCAGTTAATTAGATGACTTGGAACCGATCCTAACAAATCCAGGACAGAGAACAGAACATGTTTGAAATAATCCATCATTAATTATTTGTTCTTTACTATTATTCACGAAGTAGTATTTAAAATATTCGTGTACTGAGAGTATTCGGGAGCTGAGTCGTCAAATGTTAACGAAAAATAAACAGGAACGGGCTTTTCTCGAAGGGCGGTGTAATGGAAGAATAACTGATGGCAAAGTAGGATGATTAGTCACTACGATGATTCGCGAAAAATGATCTGGTCTTAGTGAAATTGTCCTCCGGTGAGGCAATCAATGGGAAATTAACTCAAAAGTGGCGTAAAACGACTCGGGGTATACTTCAAGTGGCTTCATTGCAGTGTGAGTCTTTAAAAATAATTGAGATTCAAAATCCCAAGGCTGTTTACAAACACACAGAGTTGAGGCGACAATGAAAACCTCACACAACAAAAGTGAAATTAATTAATCAGAAAGCAGGCGATTTAGTATGTAATCATTATCAAGAGTGCACGACGACAATTTTCGCCAAGGGAGAATCATTAAAGTAGCCAACTTGCTCTTTGAGATTTGAAGGCTCTTTGAGACAAAAAATGTTTGAATACCACATAAAATGACTGACCCTAAGAAGAGAATACGTGTTAAGATATTTTGTTTTAATGCGATTTCTCTCTATACAAACCTCAAGAGTCAAATTACAGTATTTTCAATCAATTTTTTTCCAGACAAGCTGCGTCAGGTTAGACTCATAAGGACGAATAATTTCGAGACACAAGTTGTGCTGATGAAAATCGATATGGGATAGACGTCTTTACATTTTGAGGAAACTCGTTTCTCTTACTTGTAAAGTGGGTAATAAATTCTAACAAAAAGGGTATAAATTAGCAATTTGAAGAGAAGTCATCATTTCTATCGATTTTCTTTGTTCTCTCCTCTAAAGTCATCAGTTTTGCCAATGTCAGTCGATATAGTTCAGTTGTGTTGAATTGAACAAAAAATTAATCACTTTATCAATTCCTTTTTCCTGATATTTTCATTCTGATCGATGCTATAACATTCGTTGTCCAAGACCATCGAAAAAATGGTATGAGGAAATGGCAATACTGCTGTAACAACTGCGAATAATTTCTTTTCAATCAATTTTAATTGGACAATTGAAGGCGTATATAACTAACTGGAAAAGCCCAAACGTAAATTGAACCACTGACAGGGCATTTCTAATAAACACCTTGATGCAAATAGTTGGGAATCAGAAAGACGTGTGCATGGAGTACTTTATTTTATTGCATAAAATATTAAAAACCTAAAATGGTTTTCGAATCACTCAGAGAACAATTTGGCACTCCACAAACTAATAGCCCGGCGATGCAGCACAATGGCATACTCATTAATGGAACATCAAGCAATAAGATTGACACTCGCATTTTTGAACATGAAGTTAATACATTCTCCACACAAAATCCTCCCTCGTCCATAGAAAGATCAGACTCATTAGGTACAGCTTCTTGCAAGAAAACCAATTTCACGATTAAGAGTAATAAGAGCTACTCCACAACAGAAGTCACTTTGTAATCCGAACGACAGACGAGAAAAGCACACCTTCATCTGCATGGGGTTTTGAGTGAGCTATTCGACACTGGCAGGCAATGAATTGGGTTCGACAACAACTTTTACTCATTCAACAAAATCTGCCAAAAACAAAACATCAACTCAAGTATAATTAAAAGTCAAATTTGGCGGCTTGTATAATTTACAATTACCATTCCGCCTGCTTGAATCTTATTACTAATACATATAATAAAACCAGCACCACAGCAATCATCTAAATTCTTCTATGTGTGGTGATAAAATTGGGGATATGAGATCGCCAAATTGATTCTCTTTTGGCTCGTGCCCTCCCATTTTGGAATTATCGCTGCACCTACATGTTGGAAATTAAAGCTTTTATTTGTAACATTGAATGGTCTATAAGTAGTAAGAGACTGGAAAGAAAACGTACCACCTCCTCAGACAGACCCAGTATAGTTGCTATCTCTCGTCGGCCCTTGCCATATATTACCCTTAACCAACTATGCTTCCTCGACAAATCTCACATTGTGAATTGTTCTATTACATTGCCATTGGAGATTAGCTAAAATGTTCACCTCAAGCTAAACTCGGTAAATTCACTCTAACTGTGAAGCAAATTAGAGTACAGGAGGGAGAAGAAGAGGAAGAAGACGAAGGAGATAGATTAGAATTCATATTATTTAATGACAATCCGAGCAAGAAATATTTTAATCAGACAATTAAGATTTGTGGTTGAAGGAGGCGGCAGCAACAGCACCAGCAACATTTGGCAGGGAATTGGAAGACTCAGTAGTGGGGAGATTCAATTCCATATATCGTAATTCGAATATTGATCCCCATCACTCTCCATCTCACGACGTCTCTGCCACCCTCCGTCCTCCTCTCTCTCTCACTCTCTTAGCTGTCTTCGACAGTTCTAACGCAATCGCACTCCGGCGATCTCCCCTTTGTGTCTGCGCAAGCTGCTGGATTTGGAGCAGTACCAATGGAGAAGAAGATGAAGAAGAAGAAGGCGATGTAGAATCAGTTGGAAATTGATAATCAGATTTATCTATAGAATATTCGAGTTGATAACATGTTGTGGGCACAGTGTTAAGCACGAGGGAAGATGTCATGAAATTTTTCGCCTATTAGCCTCTTGAATCTCGGCACGCCCGAGTCCCGCCTCCCTCCCGCAGTCATCACAAAGCACAGTTCAACGTGCTTGCTGCGTCTTGTGGTGGACATGTTGAGACGTGTTGTGCAGCCGGTGAGGCGAGTGGCTCGACAGATGCGACTGTCACCAGCGTCTCCAAGCAACTCAGCGTATTTGGTCTGCATCAACATCAAGCACTTGGACGTTTTCCCGAAATGAAAGACCTCCACCACGTCGTTGAAACGCACCCACCCTACTACTACTTCTATTATAATAATTCGATATTTCTTTCAAGCCAACAAGGATGCAACCTGTGTATCACTTTATAAAGCTTCAATTACTGGAATAATACTGACCAGTTGTTGTGACCTCATGCAGCTCCAATTCACAACTGATGTCATTTATGGATCTAACGGTAACTAGTAACATAAGTAAAACACATCTTTTTTAATATATTTTAGATCCAAGTGATATTAAAATTCAACGATTTCGATCAACGATCTCGCATTTTGTTGTTAATGATAATTTCATTTGGAGAACGACAATATTAAGGAATTCATTAGGAAAGGGCTAATTATCCCATATTATAATAATTATGAAGAGTTGGGAAATCGAACTCATTATTTCAATCGGATATTTCAATATGATATTTAAGATAATAATACTCATGGTAGGTTCTTTCTATCGTTCTTATTAATAGATTATAACGAAATTGCGAATCAATTGGCCAATTCTCATTGATTTCATTGTAGTGTAGCTGATGACATTTACAGAGATTTATTGTTCAGTTGTGTTGAATTGAACAAAAAATTAATCACTTTATCAGTTCCTTTTTCCTGATATTTTCATTCTGATAAAATAAGGGAATAATTTTACTTTAGATGCCACTTTAACCTTATGTTGTAAACAAAGTCTCGCATCTCCCGGTTGTGCAGGTCGTTCATACCACGTCCACGTGTACACGTTGTGCTCAGGAAAATCGATATGAGATAGAAGTCTTTACATTTTGAGGAAACTTGTTTCTCTTACTTGTAAAGTGGGTAATAAATTCTAACAAAAAGGGTATAAATTAGCAATTTGAAGAGAAGTCATCATTTCTATCGATTTTCTTTGTTCTCTCCTCTAAAGTCATCAGTTTTGCCAATGTCAGTCGATATAATTCTTCTTTTCAGCACTCTCGATTTAATAGCAATAAATGGCCATAATTTTTTAATAGTTCGCTAGATACAACTCTGTGAACTCGTCTTTCATGCTCTAAGAATATTGTAGCTGGGTGAAAAACAGGTATAGTTTCACAAATAAATGAATATTCATTAGATGCAAAAGTAGATTTATAAGAAAGCAAATTTGTAATTGGTAGCCATGCATAAGCTTTAAATAACAGTAGAAATCGGTAAGGTTAGACTATCCTATTAAAAGCAGGTATACTGATCGATGCTATAACATACTTCGTCCAAGACCATCGAAAAAATTGGTATGGGGAAATGGCAATGCTGCTGTAATAACTGCGAGTAATTTCTTTTCAAGAAAACCAGTTTCACGATTAAGAGTATTAAGAGCCACTCCACAACAGAAGTCACTTTGTAATCCGAACGACAGACGAGAAAAGCACACCTTCATCTGCATGGGGTTTTGAGTGAGCTATTCGACTCTGGCAGGCAATGAATTGGATTCGACAACAACTTTTACTCATTCAACAAAATCTGCCAAAAGCAAAACATTAACTCAACCAATTAACTTGGGTTGAAGCTAAACTCGTAATATTCGGTTGACCTACACCCATCCATCGAAATATCACCTTTTCAGGTGTATAGAACATACTCTAGGAGAAAACCATATCGATATGCTGCTAAAGCGGAAAAGTACTCGAGTTGGGGTTTTAGTCAAATAGTGGGAAGAGGGACTAAATATGCTATACGCTTCAATTATAGCCACCTGGTAACTTAAGATTATGTGGAGGTACAATTGTCAGTTGAGGAGAGCAAATACTAGATTCATTGTTGTACTCTTCTGAAAAATCCTCACAACTTACACAATGACTCAGTGAAAAATTAGCTCTACCATTGTTCTTCTCAGGGTATTCACACACATTTTAAATGGAATGATGTGAAAAGACCAATTATTATAAAATTTTTATTATAAAATTTTTATTTCTACCACAAGGTGATAAAAGCAGTTCGCGGCAAAGAAATACTAAAAGTCCAATGATCACAAGAAGGAATACTTTCCATTCAAAGGCATAAGATTTTGGAGTATTTGGTAGACCTCTGGCTTCCTTTTTCTTCTTGGCTCGCCTCCAATGAGATTCGGGTGGAACTGCTGAATTAATCACTAGTCTTTTATACGGTATATACCGATTTCCAGCGGTCTTATCTGCGGGAACGGTTCAATGAAAATAACTATTTCTCCTCAGTCCAATGCCCTATCCTCTGGTACGTTTTTTTCCCACCTCTTACTACTTATAGTCAATTCAATGTTGCAAATAAAAGCCTTACTTTTCAACATGTATTTTAGACGCTGGTTCCAAAACCGGCGAGCCAAGAAGAAAAAGGAAGCCAGAGGTCTACCACATACTCCAAAATCTTATGCCTTTGAATGGAAAGTATTCCTTCTTGCGATCATTGGACTTTTAGTATTTCTTTACCGCGAACTCCTTTTTTTACCTTGATTTTATAATGACGAGGAATTGACAGGCGAGAAGGAGAACAATTTTTACGGAGGGCAACGTTCATTCCTGGAAGTATGTTTTGCTCAAAGTCACAAATACTCCAAAATCTTATGCCTTTGAATGGAAAGTATTCCTTCTTCACCGCGAACTGCTTTTTTTACCTTGATTTTATAATGACGATTTTATAATAAAAATTTTATAATAATTGGTCTTTTCACATCATTCCATTTAAAATGTGTGTAAATACCCTGAGTTCATGCAATGCACGATAAGCATAGGTCACACGTGTACTTAGACTTCCACTATAACTGCGTTGGTATGATCTCGAGTGTGAGCGAGCGCGAGGAGTGCCACAGTACCTGTATGGAAGACCTGATCTCAGATCAGTAGTGAGTGCCCGCTGTACTTAAGCATGTTAGTAAGCGGAGGAAAAGATACTAACCACGACTAACTGACGCCTTGCTCAACCAATGTGCAAAGCGACTAGATGTGAATTTGATCGCTGGTGGGATTAAGCCGTCTTAAACTTAAAGTTACTTTCACGAAGACTGTCCAGGTAGACTCTGACCTAAGATTGACTATGATGCCTGTCTTAGAGGGTCCCTGGTGGAGGCAGAGTTGTATTTGGTAACCCATCGTGCCTTGCAGCTCTTTTCTGGATGTTAATTATGCCTGGTATTATGAAATGAGTTCATCTTGTCGGGTTAGGAAGTATCCTCTCATCTTATTCCATATATTTCAATTAAAGTTTACATTTTACGGACGTACATCCACGAAAACTCATAAAAGACTTTTGCTTATTAATTACCTATTTATGAATGTAAATTGACTGTTTGCTGCTATATATATATACATTTATTTATTTATAAAAATTAAAATTTAGTGTTTTTAAAAGGATGTGGAGATAAAGTTTGACCGGATGGATATCGACGCCCGACGTTATGAGACAACACAATTTCTGAGGCCCTACGATCGTGATTTTGGATTTCTCCACATTATTAATATTCAGTTGTATGATGCCGGAAGATATACCTGCGAAGTTCAGACTCCACTGTCTAGACTATCTGCCACTGCTTATATCCTCGTAGCCGGTCCTCCTGGCCCCTGTGCTGGTAGGTTGAATGTATGCGATTTATTCCGTGGAAAATAATGTATGCTTCGTCTCCATCGGGATAGAATAAATATGAACTTCAATTCTTCCATAATGGCTAGAATACGGCTAAAAATTTTTTATATTAAATTTAAAAGTTGCTTTTCAATTGATTCAAGCAATCGGCTTTTGATTATTGTCCTTTTATCACGTCTTAATCCTGACAATATTATATGATTTGACGCATTTTGAAATGTGGTCTCACTTGAAAGCCAAATTACTTTCACCTTTCGACTAATGATAATATAATAAGTGTCAATATATTTCATAATTCTTTTATGAATCAATATAAAAGAGGTGAGCATAGTCGAGGCTTCATCTTACTACACTAATAGGCCTTGACTTATGCTCAGTAATCTCTATGGCTGATTCTAATATGTTTGGGAAGACTCCCAGAATTAGCTAAGCTATCGCAAAGCTATAGAGGAAACACGTTTATTTGGGATAATAAACCAAACGAGAACTATTGATTGGTAGTTGGCTCTGTGTTCTCCACGCTCACGACCGGACTTACTCCCTACGCGAAGTAGCAAAGCCGCGCCTTCCAGACTGCATGAGTGTCCATGAGATTACTTTGTACAGCTGTGACATTGTTCTCCACAAGCTTCAGAGATATACTTCTCATTTAACTTGTTTGTCTCTTTTCACTTTATTATAATAATAATTATTATTTCAGTCCAGTAATTTAAGCGATATTAATTAATCAAATTAATTACTTTCTTCCTAATTATTTTCATTCTTTAAAGGTGTTGAAGCAGCTACAATTCCAGATACCGAGCTAGTTATGGTCAACTGGACGAAGGGGGCGGATCACTTCCATGCAATTGAGTACTACATAATCGTAGCGAGAGTTCTAGATGGACCATGGAATGTCGTGTTAGGACGTCTGAATGAATCGGCTGAAATTGAAATAGGTCAGTCTATTATCATTCTGGGGAACGGTTACGGAGAAAATTGGTCAACATTCACTAGCGTTAGTGAGAAACTGAGGGTTACACGATTAATGCATGTATTGCATTATTATATGCTATGTAATAGTACGATCAAAGGGTTGGCAGTACTTGAATCAACAAGATGTCGAAGCCACCGATTGACAAGCGCATTCAATTAGTAATAACTAGCTCCATTTAAGTCGTGAGAGTTTTCAAAGTGTTCTAAATCTTAGAATGCTTTTGGTCTCCCATTTGGAATGCGTTTTCGACAGAATATAATTCTTGAAGTAAACTCGTCTTAACAATCCATTCTAGGTACGAATACGAATCGGAGGACTATGACTATAGGAAATCTTTACTCCAATATCCAATATCAGCTACGAATTCGAGCGGTTAATGCCAAGGGTGTGGGGGAAGCTTCGAGCCCATCTCGAGGAATCATTACTCTGCCCAAAGCACCGACAAAAATGGTACAAAATGTTACTGGTGGGGGTGGTAAAGAGGTGAGTGCTTCTCAGCCCATCTTTCATTAAAAGCAAATGAGTTTCCCACTATCTTAATCCATTCAAACTCACATTCTATTATTTTGAATGACACTTCGGATTAAAATGTATTTTACTTCAGGGCACTCTGGTGGTAGAATGGGAGCTACTCTCCTATTTCGAACAGAACGGGGAGAGTTTCCACTATGTTTTAAATTGGCGCCCCTGGGGTGACCTTGAGTATACAACGGTAAAAGTCTATGACCCTACACCGGTGCCTGACACTACTTGGGTTCAATACACTGTCAGCCTTCCTGTTCTACGGTACTACAAGCCTTACGAAGTTACCCTTCAGCCGGTCAATAAGCAGGTAAGAAGTCATGAAATGAAACACATTGTTTCCTTTATTAATTAAATTCTAATATGCTTGCCATTTAAAATAATAATTATTGCGTTGGTATTAGTGTTTATATTCTCGATTTTTGTCTAACCAATTTCAACCCGCCAGTAAAAAATTCTATAAATCCCTGATGCATCGAGTGGTAGATACGTCTATTCATTGACTTATTTCCAGTGATGTGAAATACCGCCCTCGAGTTGGGGTTTTAGTTAATTGAAACTGCAGGTTTTTGAATAGTGGAAAGAAGGACTAAATATGCTATATAAAATTCGTGCAAATGATGGGCCAAATTTAAAGGTTAAAATGTGTTATAGTGTTTCACATAGTAACCTAAAAATAAGTAACAATTTAATTCCCTTTCAAAAATTCGCAATTTCTAATTAGTCTTGCTAGTAAAAGCAGCTGTGTACCTGCATATCTGTTTTTATATAAGAATTTCCCGAATTCGAGGGAGATGGTAATTCGAGTTTCGTAATCATTCGTTTGCGATAACGCATTCTTCAATTTCATTTATTAAGTTAACACGCACTGACTCTTTTTAATCTTCAAAGTACCTGGAGTTCGAACAAATGAGTATGAAGTTGGTGACAAGCTGAAAAGGTGAGAAATTGTAGTGCGCACATACATTTACAAGAAGCCAGATTAAAATGGGATCAATTAACTAAAAGTAAAAAGCAGTATATGAGGGTGAGAGCATTAAATCTTCAGTAGTGCGTGTACAGAACTGACATATTCAGTAAATACTTATATTAGTAAGAAAATACACTCTTGTTTCAAACCTGCTTTAATATATCTCTCTTCCAACTTAGCCTAATTCGTATCTGTGCAAGCTTTGGCTCTTATGTAACCAAACTCTCCACAGAGTCAAGTTTCTTAAGACTATCATTATAATGGCTTCTGTCTAATAGAAATCAATGTCATTTATTGAAAAGTTGTCAAGCATGGGCTCTTCCTATCTGTTAGAAAGTTTCTGCTCCCCGATAAGCAGACGATGGAACATTAAACCAGAATGTTGACTAATAACCAAATAACGCTTGCAATAGTGAATGTAAGATAAGGCAGTAAAACGGATAAAATCGAGAGGCGATTCATACTCAGATTGGATGCCTCCGTCTGTTCTTATTCAGCAAATGAATTGATTCACTCTGACTATCAAACAATATTTGGGGCACAAAATTTTAAATCATCTTCTGTCTTGATCTTAAATTTCATAAAAATATGCAGCCATATTCCTGATTTTATTGTATCTCCATAATTCATTCAGATAATTTTGAAATCACTTTTGGCGAAGGCAAATTACGACCGCATAATTTGTTACAATGTTTCGGGAGCACAATTGTCATTGAGACCTGTGACTTCCGAAGGAGATAGATTACTTGAGGGCCGTTTGAAGAGGAAGTGTTAAATGTGCTTTTTTCACTAGTAGCAACTAGAGCGAAGAGTTAGATTTTCAATTAGGGCCAAATTTTGCGCTTCCTTTGAAGATGAAGGGGGAGATAGAGCGCATATAGTTAAAAAGTCAAAATAATAAGTGCAATCTTATTGATTTTAATTATTGCAGTCATAGGGAATTTGTTTTTCTCGGTATATATGGAATTTGAGTAAAATCGGAAGATACTTTAAGTTTCAGATAGTCTTCAACTCATTCAGATTTCGAAATCGTCACCTCTAATTTTGTTGGTATTATTCAATGCTTTCATTTCTAAAGTTCAAATTTCAATATTCCACTGGGTTCTGAGTCTTGTTCATCAAGCCGTTTCAAAATTGTCATCGACTCTTTGCCAAGAGCTTCTAGTAGATGCTAACAGAGCCCACTAAACCTCGGCACAAAACTTTGTGCTCAATTCAAAGTTTATGAAATCAAAGTTACTCGAGAGATATCTTATAACTTTTCGTCAAACTATTTTCTGAGAGGTCATTCATGAAATTGAACTAGAATAACATGCTTGACAAACAGATTTTTTTTCAAAGAAACTTAATGAAACGGTCAAGTAGTAGTATTATTATTAATAGATTGAAAGTTCTCTTTTTCGGACTTTCATGAAAATGTCTCTCCGAGAACCATGTATTAATTATAGTAATTTAAGAGCTTCATAAGTATTCGTTGAAAGTCAGTAGCCCTAAACATCTTCACTTAAGATGGGTAACTGGAAAAATTAAAACTATAAAAAACCATTTGTGCGCAATGTGAAATAGGGTAAAATCAGCGTCTCAGATGGTATAATTACTTTATTCAATTCAGCGATAGAAGTGATAACATGATCCTATAGCACCGAGGAATAGACAGGCGAGAGGGAGAAGGGTTTATACGTAGGGGCAAGGTTCATTCCTAGAGGGATGTTTTGCTCAAAGTCACTTTATTTCCAGACAACGCCGAGGAGAGATCGCAATTATACTGGGTCTGCCTAAGAAGGTGGTGCGTTTTCTTTGCCGCCTCTTACTATTTAGAGTCAGTTCAGCTTTGCAAATAAAAGCTTTAATTCCCAAAATGTAGGTGCTAATTTGGTTCCAAAATAGAAGTGCACGAGCCAACAGATAATCAATTTGGCGCTTTTATATCCCTAATTTATCACCACACACTGAATAATTTGGATATTTGCTGTGGTGTTGGCATTTCTATATGTTTTATTGTTATGTGCATATAAATGTTAATAAATTGTAGTCGTTCACATCTTAAGAATCCTCTCAGTGAAAAATTAGTTCTACGATTGTTCTTCCCAGTGTGAAGCCATGAATTCTAAATGGAACGATGTGACAAGACCAATTATTTTTAATTAATTTATTAAAATTTATATGAAGATAATAATAAAGCATATAATAATGCCAACACCACAGCAAATATCCAACTTCTTCTATGTGTGGTGGTAAAATTTGGAATATAAAAGCGCCAAATTGATTAACTTAAGGCTCGCACCCTTCTATTTTGGAATCGTCGCTGCACCTACATGTTGGAAATTAAAGCTCTTATTTATAACATTGAATTGCCTCTAAGTAGTAAGGTACTCGAAAGAAAACACTTATGGGAACGGCTTGATGGAACGTCGGAAGGGGCATTCTGGTGAGTATTACCACCAATTACTATATGTGTTCCTGGAGATTTGTTCACAACTATGCCGGTATTCTGCAGAGTTGACGGTCCACTTTCTCTTTCTTAATTTGAATCCACTTGGCGCGGTAGATTCCTCACATTCGCTTGGACGGCGCAACTTTAGAGCGCCGCATAAGCTTGCGGCACACTACATACTGTAGAGGGACAAAACTTTGTTCCGCCCAGATCCGGTTGAAGCTAAACCCGTAAAATTCGGTTGACCTACACCCTTTCAGGTGCATAGAACATACTCTAAGAGAAAACCATTTCGATTTGCTGCTGAAGCGGAAAAGCACTCGAGTTGGGGTCTTAGTTAAATGAAACGGCAGGTTTTTGAATAGTGGGAAGAAGGACTAAATATGCTATATAAAATTCGTGCAAATGATGGGCCAAATTTAAAGGTTAAAATGTGTTATAGTGTTTCACATAGTAACCTAAAAATAAGTAACAATTTAATTCCCTTTCAAAAATTCGCAATTTCTAATTAGTCTTGCTAGTAAAAGCAGCTGTGTACTGTAGCGGATTCACTACCTAACTAAACCTGACCGTTCTCAGAAACCTCAGTGAGTAGAATCTCCTGGTTGGTAGTTCCCACTAAAGTAGCTACGCTACTGCAAAGTCTAGAAAGAGACGAGTGGGAGAAGAGACGTTTATTCGCCGTAACAAGATGGCGGGGTGTGCAGTGCGTCCTATATGGGGCTGTGGGGACTTAGTCATTATATACACTCTGTGACACGCTGACCTCATTGGTCGGAAGATCGTGTGGTTGGAAATGACCTTGGATGATCGTCGTTGGTGTTGATCATCAATCCTGTGTTGAGATTGACCTTGAATGATCACAGTTGGTCATGCTGAGTTGTATCCCCACAGTACCTGCATATCTGTTTTTATATAAGAATTTCCCGAATTCGAGGGAGATGGTAATTCGAGTTTCTTCCTCTTATTCTTCTTGGCCTCAAAGTAAACGAAAATTAGTAGATTGCATCTACCACGTGTGCGCAAACACACCCTGTCAACGAAGCGGTGCATATCTGTGTCCCAGCGAGAGTGCCGTAATGTATCTCCCTGGGCTTGCAAACGCAAAACTCAAGATAACTCAACTCCGTAGGCACATTCAACTCCATTCATGATAGTGTCCAAGAAGAAGAAGAAGAAGAAGAAGAAGAAGAAGAGGATTGTGGAGTGAGTTAGTGGCACGTGCATCACCTTGAGCATCGACAACAGTGGCCGCTGTTGTGTTGGTAGCAATGGTCTTAATATTCATAGGTTCTCGAGAATTCATTTTGTCCTATTCGGTCACAAATTTGTCAACAAAACTGCAGTCAAATGGCTTCAATTGTTTAAAAATCAATAATTCTTGCATATGCTGCTAACGCGTGCTTCAAATTCAACAAATTCGACTTTTTAATGCCACATATTGGCGCATCTTTTAACTTGTACTTGGGTACAAAATAGTGGAATAGGAAAAAATATAGTTTGCAAAGAACCATCAGAAATCTCCCTTTTCACTACTGTCATTCATTAGTAGTACCAAGGGATGCGAGTTATTGCTCCATCTAATGCGAGAGTAAGTGTGCAAATCCTACAATTCGATAAGTAGGAGAAGAGCTGAAGCTATGGTTCTACTCAGTGCAGATTTCTAACTACAAATAATTGCAACATTTAATTGAGAGCTTGGAAGGCCGTGGCAAAACTTGATTATTGAAGCGACTGCGCCTGGCAACATCTAGTGGCCAATTAGGCACACCTGGAGAAGTGTGTGCTTAAAATGGGATTAGTAATATTTCCCACTAAATGCTGAAAGTGTGCTTAGTTGTGAATGTGACTCTGGTTTCGTGTGGTGTGTGTTTTAGGTTGGTTGGTATTTTTCAAATTGTAAGTGGGTGTGTTGGGGATTGTTTGAAAGTGAGTGTTATAGAAGAGATTTTGGGCCAGGAGTATCTTACCCACATCTCCAATGAAATTGAACTTGGAGATTTGTAAAGATGCATCGCATTAAGAAATTACTCTTTGCTCACCTTACTTCATCGGATTTTACTTTAAGGAATACGGTAATGATTCAGTATGTTTTCTAACTCGATTCTCCGAAGATCAATGCAGTTCTCTACTACTTTTCCACTTTCCATAACAATGTGTTCCTCTGTTGGAAATTGAAGTAATTAAGTGAGTAAGTGAGCAAGTAAGTAAGAAGATGCAATCTGTCAGGAAGAGCCACAATATTGCTTATCAATTTGTTCTTCTCGCAGTGATCTCATGAATGTCTTTGGAGGCTACAGCGTCTTACTTCCTATGATCCATAGTTGACTAATTGGATGGAAAAGCGGAAGAGTGAAGGAGAAATGCACACGAACAGGTTCCTAGTGATAGAAGAGAGTGCGTGCAAAGCATGCAGTCAGAGGGTCCTATGACAATTGGCCTGATTATACTGCGTGTATCCACTCCAGGCTTGGTGACCTAGATGTGGTAGCACAAATCAATAGTTAATCCATTTTCAGTGATTGACTGTTTGATAGATTGAGTGATTCATTGCTTCGTTGTCACCATGTCATTCAAATCACAATTCCTACTTGGACGAATGAAAGTCATTCTCTTTTCATTAATCATTTCTCATCATCCTTTAAACAAATTGTGACTGCATGCATCCGGCATATTGGCCTGGTTTGTCACCAGATTGGTGGTAAGTAAGTGGTTCCGAAAGTTGATGTTGCATTCATAGAGTCTAGTGAGGAGAGGTTTTTGTGTTATGATATATATGGCTGTTGCTCGTAAGTAAATGCTCAGCAATGTGAAGTCAAGGACTTTTCATTATTCACCGTGTCACCGTTCTACAGGCTTTGCCATTCGCAAGAATTTCACGTACTCAATGGTGTTTGCTTCTATCCTGATGATTTATTTTTAGCTTAAGTCATCATGGCCAGCATATGATTATTCCATTATATCTGGAATATATTTCTTCTGAGGTGCCTTTCCGAGTGCGAAACATGATGAGTGAGATTATTAACATCCACACAAATTTGACGTACTTATAGGACTCTACATTTCAACATAATTGCTCAGTGGGTTCGTTGTTCACTGGATCTGTAAAGGAGAATATGGTGAGAGAAATTGGAGAAAATATGGTGAAATCAAATTAATCAAGGGTAGTGGATCCATAAATTTCCTCTTACTTGAATGTAAAATGGATATGTTAATTTGAGGGACATTTTAGGCAATTTTTATAGTGGTTTGCCATATCCATTTAAGACATCATTGTTTTTGTCAATTGTAATATAGAAAAAATATGAAAAATATTTTTATCCACAAAATATATTAGAAAACTAAATATCTCCTTTTTTCCGAACGGATCCTAAAAACACTTCAAAGAATTGATTTTAACAAATATAAAAACACAGCTCTCGTAAAATAAAAATACCTTAATCACTGCATTAAGAGAATATCTATGTTTTACTAGTTATTAAGAATTTGTTAGATTTTATTGAAGTGTTGATGATATAATGGCCCATGAAGATTGTTTATACCTATTCAAGTGATTTACATTGAGTGTGGCACTAATTTGAAAGAAAGATTTTGGCATTTGGTATGAATTTTTCAAGATATCACCACAAATATATAGAACCGCAATTGTTACATAAATTGCTGAGACACATCAAATGCGTCTGTCTAAATTTGGCCTAGTGTTCGAAGTTATCGACAAGTTAAATAAATTTTTATTGACAATGTGTTTCTTATTACGCCTTTAAAATCAAGTAAGGTTTAATATTTTGAACAAGTGTTAAGTCATTGCTTTTAATGTGCCAAGTGCATTATTTCTCTTAACGCCTTTCCTATTGTATCTAGTGTTTGTTTAAGGACCTCTTTCATTTTGCAGTCATCTCATATGGAGGTACGCTAAGTCACAGTGACTCCGGAATTCTTTCTAATCTGACTTCCTGTAACTGTAAGTGCGCACTCTAATTTCTCACCTCTTCAGCTTGTCACCAACTTCATACTCATTGGTTCGAACAGCAGGTATTTTGAAGATTAAAAAGAGTCAGTGCGTGTTAACTCAATAAATTGAATTTAAGAATGCGCTATCGCAAGCGAATAACTAAGAAACTCGAATTACCATCTCCCTCGAATTCGGGAAATTCTTATATAAAAACAGATATGCAGGTACACAGCTGCTTTTACTAGCAAGACTAATTAGAAATTGCGAATTTTTGAAAGGGAATTAAATTGTTACTTATTTTTAGGTTACTATGTGAAACACTATAACACATTTTAACCTTTAAATTTGGCCCATCATTTGCACGAATTTTATATAGCATATTTAGTCCTTCTTCCCACTATTCAAAAACCTGCCGTTTCATTTAACTAAGACCCCAACTCGAGTGCTTTTCCGCTTCAGCATAGGCGGGTTCTGGCGGAATATTATACCACGGTTTACGGGCGTCTTTTAAGGCTTTACGACCGTCTCAAATGGAATATGTTTAATAGTGAGCAATTATCGATCCTTCTAAATGAATAAGGTTTGAAAGTTATTAATTTAGCTGGGTGGGAATTCCTTTACTTCGAAATAGAACAAAAATGAAAGATCAGAAGTCATATTCGTCCATTTTAGTTTGCATGTGAAACAGTTTACGAATAGGTGCTCCTGCACTTCATATATCTTTCTATAGTAAATGAGAATCAAATCGGGTGCTTTTTCTCTTTAAGAGAATATTTAGTGAATTATTCACTCACTCACTCACCCATGTTTATACGAAACATAAAGATGGATGGTGAGAAAATAAAATCACGTCTGCTTATATAGTAACAGTAGATCAATAAATCTAAATGTTTGCTCGCTGCCAATCGAGCAATTGGAGTTTTTGATTGATTTATGGAAAATCGCCCGATATAGAGAAAAGAGAAGGTATGATGTGGGATACATTTATTGAGTTTACAGTACCTTATAATATTTAATACAACAAAATAAATTGCTCCATGTCCCCATCTTTCACCGAAAAATCTAAATTCTCCCACCAGCACAAACGGGCCGACCGAAGAGGTCGCGAACAGTATTTACACCCTCCCAGATATCCTATTTAGAGGAAAGGTTTTCAGAAAACAATTATGTTACCGCAAGTCAATGCAGTGAAATGGCAAACGCACTAGCGTTGCCTGATCCGGTGGTACGTTTGCTTTCCCATCTCTTACTACTTATAGTAACGGAGGTGCAACGTTCATTCCTGGAGGGATGTTTTGCCGAAAGCCACTTTCCAAGTAGGCACTTCATTCATAGCATTTTAAGGATTTTGTCATTCCACTCATAACCGCTAGCTGAGGATCACATGTGGCTTAAGAGTTGAGAAGGAGAACAATCTCCGAGTTCACATTGCGATAAAAGTTGTTCTAATCGATTCTCTCGGATCACCGATAAACGCCCGATGATCGCTTGTTTGAGCCGGTCATAGGAGTTGTTGTTCGGCTGCGTGGATGTTAGTTAGTTAGTTAGTTAGTTAAATTGAGCAACGATGGCGTTCAGAAGGACGTCAACAGCATACTGGAAACAAATTCCTCGCTTAGTTACGATTTTTGGTAGAAGAAGTGTCATTTCAAATTGAGTAAGCCAGGAATCTTGGTTTTCTAGATCGAAGTTGACTGGTGAGGGTTTTGCTATCGAAAAACAATCTCAGTGCCAGGGAAAAACCGCTTCTCTACTGAGTGGATAAAATCAGGCTTAGTTGATCACGTCAGGGTCACAAATTAATAACAGATCTAGCTATCCTTTTAAGCCTCTGACAGATCCTTCTAGTCAGTAAAGCCATCACGATGATAGAGAAAGGAAGACGTGTTGCAAGCGAAACGCATATTGCAAATTATGAAATGAACAAACATGACTAGCAATCAAGTAATTCTAGAAAATACTTTGAGTGAACATTAATAGCGAAATATCCGAGCACTGCGCTGCACGTACGTCCGCACACCCCAAAATATTCGGCGGTGCACTTTATCATGTGCGGATTGCGTACGCCATGGGTTTCGGATATTTTTAATATTGTCAATTTTCACCTCAGCTTTGCTTATTTGTATGTATGTACATATACATGTGTGTAAAGGTTTAGGTTTAGGATTGAGATAAGAGCATGGGTTCGTTGGACGATGAGAGATGGAAAGGATGCAAAAGATGAAAGAGGTGTAGCAGAAGGAATGTGTAGAAGGAGAGAAGGCAGTATTGAGAGAGGAAAATCTTAAAATTTGATAGGAACGTGTAAATCGAGGTGCTTCATACATTGATAATTAGAAAAAATGTAGGAGCCAGCGTGAGAGCACTTATTAGGTAGAGGGATGTAAATTTATTGAATTATAGCATTCTCGAAAGAGGGATGAACCAAATGATCCAAATGTTTCAATCCGGAGAAACAAATGCTTCCTTTAATGCCAATCTATTTGAGTAGTAAATCTGTTAAAACTCAACTTTGGTGAAAGTTTAGTGAACATCCACCACGATTTGTTACCAATTCGCGCAAAAGATGAAAAAATGAGTTAGAGCTTCTTCACTAGCTTTAGAAATTAATAATTCATCAGGAATTGAAGAGGCGAAGTCTATCTATCCACATATTTTCCCACTAAATTCTTCCTTTTCTTGAAATATGCACAAAATTAGGAATATTTTGTAAGGACAATCAAACGGAATCAGGTTGCTTTATTTTTCATTGTTGGACATTGCCAATTCACATTTTTCAATTTTACTTTCACATTTATTACTAAGCCAAACAGATCATTAAAAGTCAGAATGCATAAATCCTAATTCGGTAGAGGCATATATAGTAATCAATATGTCGAGATTATGCGTGGAGAAATGAGTGCAATAGAAAGAGATGCTTGAGGCAAAATATTTTCCAATTACACTTGAAATAACCCTACTCGCAGATGAATTCGCCTCAATTCATTTTACAGGGGGAAAAATCAATCTATGGAGTGCATAACGTGATCTTGGCTGAAGGTAGAAATGTCATGCGCGCTAGAACATTCTAGAATGAGCGTGCGTGGTCGTGAGTGTAGAGACGTCTCTCAGGTAATCAATAATCAATAGCCGCGCACGGCATGTGCAGCACAGCCAAAATGGGATATGATGACTAAGCTCCGTGTCATTCATAAATACAGCCCAAATAAACGTGTTCCACGCCACACGTCCGTTTCTTCCACAGTCTTGAGGGGATCTTGATTATAGAGATTAATGAGGAGAAGTCAAGGCTACTAATGTGACTATTAATAACATTTTGTTTAGTTGAGACTATCTCGGGCTGTAAAGCACCGGTAGTCTTGATCGATGTAGGGAGTAAGATTTCACAAATTTATTGCACTTTTAAAATTATGCCTACTTCACTATTCAAAGTGAAATTTGAAGTCATCAGAAGGTGCAAACCAATTGATAAGAAGTTGGCAAAGACTTACTTCTATGAATTCGAGTATCATCAAAGTATTAATTGAAGTCTCAATCATGAAAGCCAAAGTAGGCCTGCACTAAGAGATGGCAATGAGTTGGATTTAGTTGGCCGTACTTGCAGCGCAGTGCTCGGATATTTCGCTATTAATGTTCACTCAAAGTATTTTGTGGAATTATTTGATTGCTAATCATGTTTTTCGATTTCATAATTTGCAATAAACTTTTCGCTTGCAACACATCTTCCTTCTCTCTATTATCGCGTTAGTCTCTTCGACTAGGAAGACCTGCCACACAAGTTCCTGACCCTGACGCGGAGAACTCGTACCAGCCGTCTCTTCCTGCTACGGCAAACAACGCCCTACTTCTCCAAAGAGACCCCTTAGTCTATCAAAACACCGTTGCAAAATATGATTCTATCACAGAACATACGGTGTGAGCACCAAGAAATGTCAGCCAGGCTGCAACTACCCCAAGTTTCACAGTGCTATGTCAGAATCAAACACCACTGGTCCTGAAGTCGGCGTTAACACGCGCGTTTTGCAGAAGAGTGCTTTCTTCAGCTCACCGATCTCATCGTATATGCGACAAACAACCAACTGACAATCTCTCCTTATGCTGCCATGTTAGGAACCAGCGTCTCACCTACATGTTGGAAATTAGAGCTTTCGTTTGCAACGTTGAATTGACTTTAAGTAGTAGGAGACGGGGAAAAATTATTATGCTTGTACGTTTGAACATTATGTACATACATAATGGGATTGTTAATTCCATTAATAAAACGCATAAAATTCTCCAGTCACAAATAAACCGAGAGACCTGACTGGATTCTATCTTGTGTCTGTATTACCGGTTTTGGAACCAGCGTCTTACCTATATTTTGGAAATTAAAGCTTTTATAGCAAGAGACAGGAATGAAAACGTACTACTTGGTTCGGCAACCCCAGTAGGGTTGCGATTTCCTGTGCTTCCTGTGGGGAGATACAACGGTTTTGGGCAAATCGCTCCTCCAAATATGCTCGCTGTTGAGGCGTGAACACAGTTCGATGTCTTGTTGGTCTGTCTGTTTGTGGTGGTGGGAGAATTCAGATTTTTTAATGGAAGAAGTGGACGTGAAGCAATTTATTTAATTGTATAAACTAATGAAAGGTACGGTAAACTCAATAAAGATATCCTACACCATATCCTCTCTTTTCTCTACATCATTGAGGTAGCTTAGCTAACTTCGCACGCCTTTCCATAGAAATTACTGAGCAAGCGTGGAGGCTTATTGGTGTGGCAATCCACTCCGAAGGCAATAGTCGCGAAAGAAATTATTCGGAATATTATTTGCATCTTTGATGTTTGCTAATAAAGTACAAGCTTAACCATAGTTGAGCTGAATGTGTCGGTTGGTAACCTAGATAACCGTTAACGTTTGAGCTTTTAGTCCTGTGCACGATTTCCACATGTTTTTGAAATGATCTAACTGAACCCTTGAAACATTCACGCCAGTTACTCGCTCACCCAACCATTCTTGACAAATCTAAGGACTACATTGGAGTCATCGTGTCAGAATTTGTGAAAGAAATTAAATTAGTGGCTTAAATTAACTATTTGCTTCAAATTCAGAAATAAATTATAAAACTATGGGAATGGCCACCACCCCTCCCCCCAACCTCCCCCAACCTCACCACAACCTCACCACAACTGAATAATTTGGATAAGTTCAATTGGATTAACGTCTGCCCTGTGGTAGAAATAATTTCAGGTCATCGAGATCGGCTTGGTTTCACAATAAGAAATAGATAGGACAAACCTTGGAGACAATTTTTAGGAATTGAGGAAAGTTTAAGCTTCAAAGCGAATTTTCGCAGCTCTGTAAATAAAAATTTTATAATTAACAAATCTCTACTTTTGACGACACTAATTAAATGTCTAAACCGCCTTTACCGTAAATATTACGAAATGTGCGTACATTTTTACGCATTGGAATGCTAGAGACTAACCAAGTAGGCTCTGACCTAAGATTGACTGTGGTGCCTGTCTTAGAGGAGTCCCTAGTGGAGGCAGAGTTGCATTTGGTGTCCCATTTTCTATAACTTGCGGTAATCGGGGTGTTGGAGATGTTTGTGTGTTTGAATTTGCTACAATTAAAACAATAATTACCTTCCGGTTATGAGTAGCGTCTTTTTTTAAATGCTTTCAAGTGCTTGAGCTTTTCCCGAGTCAAAATTCGCCTATTTTCCCTATATGACTAAAATAAGAGGTATTTATTTCCTTTTTTGTAAAATTTTACATTGTTTTGTTAATTATTAAAAATATTTCATCTCCACTTGAAGTCACATTCTAAACCTTATTCCCTTTTGACTTCATCTGCATTTTTTTGTAAAAACCATATTTAGATGATCAGAAGACTCGATCTGCTTAGTTATTGCCTTCTTGAAAAAGAACACTGAAGGAATACTACTCAGTTTCTGCTCACAAAACTCGTTTGTCAAACTTTCTTGGCATCTGTACCATACCAGTGGTTTCATCAGTTGTATATTCTCAGTGCCCCTAACTTCCCTTGTCGGAATCATATGACGTCAATAATTGGAAAGAAGAGAATTGTTCATGCTTTTTATGAATCAATTTACAGACAAAAAATGCATTAAGAGTACAAAGATGAGATATACACTCGCATGTATGTCACACGTATTCGAAATGTTTTTAAGCGCAGGGAAAGTTAATCCCGACTGTTTATTAAAATGGTAATTGTGGAAAGTAATCGCAGACTAAAACCGAATTATCAGAGAATTTGAAGGAAATTCTTATCTTCCCTTGTCTTGGGTTGAGGCAATGTTGAAAGCCTGCATCTTCCTTTGCCAACTGCCATTTCAATGTTAAGATCATGTTATCACTTCTATCGCTAAATCGAGCCAATTATTTATAATATCTGAGACGCTGATTTTATCCTTTTTCACATTGCGCATAAATGGGATTTTTACGGTTTTAATAGTTCCAGTTTCTCATCTTAAGTGAAGATGTTTAGGGCTAATTTGATTAAGAATAAATTACTATAATTAATACATGGTTCTCGGGGAGACATTTTCAATCTATTAATAATAATAATAATAATACTACTACTTGGCCGTTTCATTAAGTATCTTTGACAAAAACTGTTCGTCAAGCATGTTCTTCTAGTTAAATTTCATGAATGACGTCTCAGGAAGTAGTTTGAAGAGAAGTTATAAGATATTCCTCGAGTAACTTTGATTCCATAAACTTTGAATTGAGCACAAAGTTTTGTGCCGAGGTTGAGTGAGCTCTGTTAGCATCTACTAGAAGCTCTTGGCAAAGAGTCGATGACAATCTTGAAACGGCATGATGAACAGGACTCAGAACCCAGTAGAATATTAAAATTTGAACCTTGAAATGAAAGCATTGAATAATACCAACAAAAGTAGAGTTGTTGAGGGGTGAATTTTGGAAATTAAAGCTTTTTAACTATATGCGCTCTATCTCCCCCTTCATCTTCAAAGGAAGCGTAAGTTTGGCCCTAATTGAAAATCTAACTCTTCGCTCTAGTTGCTACTAGTGAAAGGAGCACATTTAACACTTCCTCTCCAAACGCTCCTCAAGTAATCACATTACATTACACACTTTTATGAAATTTAACATCCAGACAGAAGGTGAATTAAAATTCCTTACCCGAAATATTGTTTGGTAGTCAGCGTGAACCAATTCATTTGCAGAATAAAAACAGACGGAGGCATCCAATCTGAGTATGAATCGCCTCTCGATTTTATCCATTTTACTGCCTTATCATACAACCACTATCGCAAGCGTTATTTGATTATTAGTCAACATGCTGGTTTAATGTTCCATCACCTGTTTATCTGGGGCAGAAAATTTCTAATAGGTAGAAAGCGCCCATGCTTGACAACTTTTCAATAAATGACACTGATTTCTATTAGACAGAAGCCATGATAATGGTAGTCTTAAGAAACTTGACTCTATGGAGAGTTCGGTTATATAAAAGCCAAAGCTTACACAGATACGAATTAGGCTAAGTTAGAAGGGAGATATGCTTAAAGCAGGTTTGAAACTAGAGTGTATTTTCATACTAATATGAGTATTTACTGAATATGTCAGTTCTGTACACGCACTACTGAAGATTTAATGCTCTCACCCTCATATACTGCTTTTAACTTTCAGATAATTGATCCCACCAAAACACAATTTCCCTAGGCAATGTCCCTCTCTGCATTCCACTCATGCATGCTATTTACCGCTCAATCATTCAATTTCCTCACAATTTGGAAGTTTAGCAAACACAATAGTCAACAATTTGAGTGCTCATACGACTACCAGAATTTGATCGGAAGGAGAAAATTAACGTTGATTGAGTACTTTCATCTTCAACTTCCACTCAAGAACTATTAATTTCCTTGACATTGTAGTGTACAAGTCCCAAGAACTGCCCTATCTCACTGCATTCATTAACACATTCTCGAATAGCAAATGCACATATAGATGCATAGGGTGAGAGATAGAACAATTGGAATTGAAGTCCTGTAAGTTAATAGTGAGTGGGAGTGGGAGTGGGAGAGAGATAAAAGTACAGGGAGGAGAGGTGTTTTGTGGGGTAGTGGGAGTTGTGGGTGTGGGAAGGGGGGAGGGGCGCAGTGTTGACTAGAAGGAGGCTAGGAATTTCTAGAGGGCCGTGTAGCATAAACGGTACAGCAAAAAGCGTATTGGCTCTCGTCTTCAATCATGTCGCCCCTCTGAGATCGCAGAGGACTTCACGATAACCCAACTCCGTAGGCACAATCAACTCCATTCTTGATAGTGTCCACAACCACGACGTAGGAACTAATCAGATTAGATCATCGAAAGGACCAATAATAATTGACGATTTGACAATTTATAATTAACAATTAATTGGACAATTTGGATTTTGTTGTGCATGAAATGCCACTCACCACATTTGTGATAATGCTTTCAATAAATATGAAATTTGCTTCCTTTCATGCATTCTTGACTCAGGGTATGCCCATACTCTTGTACTTTCCACATTTGTCACGTTTCATCCCTACAATCATATTGTAGTCAGTTGAAATAAGTCGAGTAATTAGGAACTTACATCGACGGTGTGAATGCAGAATTGGTTTAAACACCGATTGTGGCTATTGAAATGTAACACTATTGCTGATGGTAATCAGTTAAGATGAACACACATAAGTGGATTAACTCAAACTTCCAGCTCCACAAAAGAAGCAGCAAGCTTCTATCAAGCACACATGCTATATGATGCCGATGATCTAGCCGATTATTAGAAGAAAGTGAGTGCTCATATTTCTTATTTGAGCAAGGACTATTTCTGATTCCGTCAGGACATTCGGTCAGGATCTTAATCAATATACTTACCAATAGTAATATATTCTGGTTACGATGTTTGTCTCTATTATATTATATTAAATCAAGAATTGGGAATGTGCAATTTCTATGGAGGTGATTGCAAGTAAGACAATAAGAGAGCAAAAGTCTTCACAAATGCCGCCAATTGCGTAGGAGACAATTTTTACTACTGCGCAAGCGGTCGGAGTGGAAGCACATTCAATATTCTTCAGCTCCAATTTCCAGTGGATATGTTGAAAATGCGACCATTTGACAATTTACAGTTTTTATTGACTGCGCTTTCTAATAAACATGACCATATGCCAACAAAGACAGTTTCACATTTGATTGCGATTCCGAAATCTGATGTGATTCCAGGCATTTCACATTCGATGAGACCTCATGAAACCAACTTTCGAATTCCTTCTCGCTTCAAATCTGTTCCCCAATTAGGTGTGATTGAAGCCCATGTGAGTAAGTTTATAAGGCTTTCATTTATATTTACTCAATCTTCTGTGATCAAGTCTTGCAAATAGAAGCAGCTGTGTACCTGCATATCTGTTATTTATATAAGAATTTCCCGAATTCGAGGGAGATGGTAATTCGAGTTTCGTAATCATTCGCTTGCGATACCGCATTCTTCAATTTCATTTATTAAGTTAACACGAATTGACTCTTTTAAATCTCCAAAATACCTGGGGTTGGAACAAATGAGTATGAAGTTGGTGACAAGCTGAAGAGGTGAGAAATTGTAGTGAGAACTCACAGTTACCAGAAGCCAGATTAGAAAGAATTCAGAGTCACTGTGACTTAGCGTACCTCCATAGGCTTGGCAATTCATCTCATTTTCACTCTGAGACGACTGTAAAATGAAACAGGTCCTTAAACAAGCACTGGATACAACAGGAAAGACGTTAAAAGAAATAATACGCTTGGCACGTTAAAGGCAATGACTTACCACTTGTTCAAAATAATATACCTCACTTGATTTTAAAGGCGTAATAAAAAACACATCGTCCATAAAAAGTTCATTTAACTTTTCGATAATTTCCTTGATTTTAAAGTCGTAATAAGTAAATATTTCATCTATAAAAAATTCATTCAATTTTTCGATAACTTTGAACACTAGGCCTATTTTAGACAGACGCATTTTGATGTTGGTCAGCAGTTTATATAACAATGGTGGTTCTATTTCGTCAATGATATATTGACAAGTTCATACCAAATGCCAAAATCCTTTTTCAAAGTAGTGCCACGCTCAATGTAAATCACTTGAATAGGTGTAAACAATCTTAATGGTCCATTATATCATTAACATTTTAATAAAATGTAGCAACTTCTTAGTAACTATTAAAAGCAATTATTCTTTTTACGCAGTGATTGAGGTATTTTGATTCTACGGGAGCTTTGTTTTTATATTTGTTAAAAATCAATTCTTTGAAGTATTTTCAGAATCCATTAGGAAAATACTAGATATTTAGTTTTCTAATATATTTTGTGGATGAAAATATGTTTCATATTTTTTCCATATTAGTATTGGCAAAATAAATGATGTCTTAAATGGATATGGCAGACCACTATAAAAATTTCCTAAAATGCCAATCAAATTAACAAATCCATTTTGCCTCCAAGTTAGAGGAAATTTATGGATCCATTACCCTTGAGTAATTTGATTTCACCATAGTTTCTCCAATTTCTCTCACCATATTCTCTTTTACAAATCCATTGAACGACGAACCCACTGAGATATTATGTTGAAATGTTCAGTCCTATAAGTACGTCAAATTTGTGTGGATGTTAATAATCTCACTAATCATGTTTCGCACTCGGAGAGGTACCTCAGGAGAAATATATTCAACATATAAAGGAATAATCATATGCTGGCCACACCATTACAAGAGATATCAATATCAGTTCATTTTCTTCTCAGGCAACAAATAAATTTTGGACGGTGCAGTTAATTAGATCAATTAGAACCCCTCCTTACAAATCCAGGACAGAGAACAAGACACGTTTGAAATAATCTATCATTAGTTTAATAATATTAATAATAATATTAATATTAATAATATTAATAATTAATAATAATATTATTAATGATATTTAAAATATTCGTGCCCTGAGAGTAGTCGAGAGCTGAGTCGTCAAATATTCACATATAGATAAACAGTAACGGACCTTACTCGATGGGTGGTGTAATCGGAAGGTAATTGGTGAGCAAAGTAGGATTATTGGTCATAGCGATGTTTACAAAAAAATGATCTGGTCTTATTGAAATTGTCCTCCGGTGAGGCAGTCAAAGGGAAATTAAGTCAAGAGTGGCGTAAAACGACTCGGAGTTTACTTCAAGTCTTTAAAATTAATTGCGATTCAAAGTCCCAAGTTTGCGTACCTGCACACCTAATTGAGACGACACTCATTATCAAGAGTGCACGATGACAACTTTCGCCAGGTGGGAATCATTAAAGTAGCCAACTTGCTCTTTGAGACTTGAAGGCTCTTTGAGGCCAAATCGCAAGAAAAAGTTTGTTCACGAAGAATATGGAAACTTTTGATCTAAAAGTGATCGGTTCTGAGGAGGGACGTGATTAAATAGAATCTCCACTAAATGAAAAGATCACAAGACTGCCAAAATAATAGATCGGAAATTTGGTAAAGTGATACTCCTCAGGTTAATAAAGACATCTTAATTTACAATTTCATGAAAGGAGGTGAACTTAAAGCCAAGAAATGAAACTATGCTTCACAATTGCAATGTCAAACCTACAGAAATTTAAAGATGGGCTTATTTCCCTACTTTAATGAGAAGTTAGAATTCGTTTAGTTCGGTAATTTTGAATAGACAAAGCAATGGCAAATCGTAAATTATTATCGTTAATTTATTTGAAAATTTCAAAGCAATACTACTTGAATAACTATATATTTAAAACGCTGAAATTTTAGTAAATTATTCAGTCTATTTATTGTGGACAATAATTTATCCAGAAGGCGAAAATCACTTTTCCTCAGCAATCGAAGGTAGTATTAGCATTTTGTGAAATGTTTGACAACCGTATAACACGACTGACTCTAAGAGAGGAAAACGTGTTAAGGTAATTTGTTTTAATGCGATTTCTCTCTATACACACCTCAAGAGTCAAATTACAGTATTTGCAATCAATTTTTTTCAGACAAGCTGCGTCAAGTTAGGCTCATATGAACGAATAATTTCGAGGCACAAGTTGTGCTCAGGAAAATCGATGAGATAGAAGTCTACATTTTGAGGAAATTGTTTCCTGAACTTGTAAAGTGGGTGATAAATTGCAACAAAAAGGGCATAAATTAGCAAATTTGTCGAGAAGTCATCATTTCTATCGATTTTCCTTGTTCTCTCCTCTAAAGTCATCAGTTTTAACAATGTCAGTCGATATAATTCTTCTTTTCAGCACTCTCGATTCAATAGCAATAAATGGCCATAATTTTTTAATAGTTCGCTAGATACAACTCTGTGAACTCGTCTTTCATGCTCTAAGAATATTGTAGCTGGGTGAAAAACAGGTATAGCTTCACAAATAAGTGGATATTCATTAGATGAAAAAGTAGATTTATAAAAAAGCCAATTTATAATTGTAGCCATGCATAAGCTTCGAATAACTGTAAAAATCGCTAAGGTTACATTATCCTATTAAAAGCAGGTATACTGATCGATGCTATAACATTCGTCGTCGAAGACCATCGGGATGAGGCGGCGACAGCGCGTAGTCTATCAATTCTGCAAATCGACAGGTTTTTCGGGTGTGAAATAACTATCAGATTGCTGAAATGGCAAATCAAAAGAAATCGAAATCACAAGACTCGAACTAATTACTTTCTGCTTATTTGAAATAAATCTGCCACCAATTTTATGCAAATTCACTCATGTCTAGAAAGGGGTATGGTGGATGATTAAATGGCAATCCCTCGGAGCTTAATACAACTTAAACTTATTAATAATTGATTCAGATGACATTTCATTGGCGTTAGTAGTTACGTGGTGGGAGTTATCGCCTCTGTTGGTCTAAACACAAAGTTCCAAGTTTCTGGAATTTTCTCAAGTTCGAAATTCAATAGCAATGCATTTTAGTAAAAAAAATGGAATTGCTCAGAAGCTTTTTCAACCGAGTGAGTAGAATTGAGCAATTAACTAGTCAATTTGCAATAAGTGGCCAATCGTGTTGAAAAATTAGCACGTCTTTGATTAGTGGTTGAATGCAATACAATGGTATTTGTTCAATTTTCGCATTCAAATGAAATTTTGTGAAAAACTCTAAGGATAAAACCCCTCATGGTGAGCTGCGAAACCGCCTTGCACAAGAATGTAGTGATAGCTTTGGCCTGTAGTGTGTTCCTTTCGATTTCGTTCAGTAGACAGAGGTAGTGAGAGATAGAGAGAGAGAGAGTCGCTGTTTTCTCTCTCCTTATCTCCCTTCTTAATTTTCTCCTTCCTTTCTACCTTTCACCCTAGCGTTCAGTGGGTTTTGGTGCTATTAGCTGTTGGAAGCCAGTAAGGACAGTAGTTCATCCAAGGGAAGGTAAGCAGCAGCAGCAGCAGCAGGTGCAGCACAGTTTTTCAAACGAGAAGACAGAGGAGCCGCTGTACTCGGACTCGGCAGGACGCGTCGACGGTGGACCTACGCGTAGCGGCGTGGGTTTGTAGAGTAGGGAGCGTGGGTGCCCACGACGACGACGACAACGATGAAGAAGACGACCACAGTGGCGAAGACGGTGCTCGGAGAGGCGAGTTGATCGCTATTACCTCCTTCTTTCCTTCGCTTCTTGCTGCTTCCGTGGACTCGAGAGAGTTCCAGAGGCCAAATTACACAAGAGTGGGGTGGGCAGTCGGGCAGGCGAGCAGGTAGGTGGGCAAACATGTTGGTATGTGTGAGAGCCTCCACCCAGCGGGGCCCAGGTAAAATCCAACCCTCACCTCCACGTGATCCTGGGCGGTAATGTCAGCTTCAAAACTGTCGGCTATAGAGTGCTCTGGTTGGAATTCGCCTCCACCACATACTCTACCACATTCCGATATCAATGACTCCCAATCAACGCAGCACACATTAGCCTTCACTTCGTTTGGAAACTGCTCTCCATAATTACCTCGCACACTGCTCTAATGTGTGTGTATGTGTGTGTGGCTTTAGCAATGTGAATATGAATTTGAATATTTGACTTGATATAAGTCAAATGCTGAATTCTTTTTACGTTCCTACTTTCGTTTATCAGTAGTTGATCCAATCGCATGTGATAGACGGCCATATCACTTGGTAGGTTGTTCTGGCACACTTCTCAATATGTCTCAGTAGTCCCACACACCACCTAGTCCTGATTCCTGCAATTTAGATTGGTGCACCTTTTTTTACTGATACATTGAGACTAATCAGTCATGTCAAGGCTAATTAACCCTATGAAAATGTGATGCCGGGTAGAAGACACAATACTTCAGCTAATCTTTAGCGCATGCATTTTCTTTAAGACTCATCACGTCTTCCCTCCGATCTATATGAAGTGGCAAGTGATTTCGTCATGTTCTTTATTTCCGCTCCTGTCTTTTGTACATTTTATAAGACATTTCTTTCTGTTTGCAGTTGGGTTGTAGGATTCACCTACATCTACAATATATCCTGTCTGACTCGGATTTCCGACTGAAGGTAAGTTGTCATCCTCCATCATTGTCGTTTACAGTACTTTCCACACAACCCAATATTGCGTGCCTACCAATACGCCTTTCGTTTTATAGACATTCTCTGTTGTGATGGAAGAATTAAGTCCTACTGAAGCCAATCACCATATCCATACTCTTCCACTCGTCACAAAAAATCGCAATTTTAATGCAATAATTGTCGACCAATTATGCTGACACTGCTGCAGAGATTATCAGTACTTCAAGTCCAAGTATGCCTGATGGAAGCTGAGAAGCGAATTGAAACCAAAGTGTGACAGAATATACGAAAGGTAACTAGAACTGCCTTCGAGACGAAATTCATGTCCAACTGGTTAAACTGTTTAAAAAAACACCTTCTTTAACTGACGCTGAGTTTCAGTATTTATTTAGGATAGTCAATCATCAAGTGAATTTGTAGTAACTTTGCCTGCGTTGCCAATGTTGGACGATTAGGAAGGAAGAAGTCCGCACAAATAACTGCATTGCTTGAACCAGGAGGCCGACTAAGTCACATTTCTATTCATCTCTGCCAATAAAAGACACAAACCATGCATTTTCACTAGTCCGCCTACCATCCTCTTTATGTGCTACATTCTGAGTATATTCACTTATTCAGCAATCGCGGAGGAAGAGAGAGAGAGAGAGCAATTTATAATAATGAAACACCAAAAGCTGGAATAAGAACACTGGCTACTGAGGAGAGTACGGTAAAATAGATGATGAGTTATAAGAAGTTTAACCAGAAATTAAACACACTTACAGTAGGGAGCGTCCACAAGGGAATAATTATTAAGTGCTATTGTATCGCTTGAGGTCCCACTAATATATATATCGCCATGTTGCATTCGGAAATGTTCGGAAATTTCACACTTTTCTCTCGGGATTCAGAAACCATTCAATGTTAAAGAGTTCGTACATTAATTTCATCTTTTATAGAAAATTTAAGCTGAATAGTGGTCATATTTTGATCATATTGATTCGAAGTGACAATTATTCTCCTTTTTACCTTGATTTGATTTTGCTTTTAAATTACAAACGGAAGTTAAGCTGGTTAGATTTAAAAATAGTAAAATTTGGGAGTTAATAATGGTGTTAATTACCATACTCTAATGATATGGTTCAAGTAAGAAGCCTTGTGCATAAGGGTATTGATTACACAATCCTATGCAATCTCATACGCGCCATGTAACCGTGATGCTGATCGTGTTTGAGAGCAGATGAGGTCACGAGTGCAAAAACCTCTCAACTGATCAGCAGTCAATAGTCACGACATGTTCAGGGTAGCCAAAATTGCATTTAATGGCTTTGCTACGTGCCAGTTACACACGTAATCAATGCCAATAAGATTTAAGAATATGCGAATCTATTGAACTAGACCCGTACAATCCTGTGGACTTTTCTAACTTTTAGAACTATTTTGTGAGTAATGCTACTATAAATACTGCAACTACCACCCCTCCAATGAGATTCGGGTGGAACTGCTGAATTAATCACTAGTCTTTTATGCTTATTTGTATTAGTCTCCTGCGGAACTTAATGTAGTTGCTGAAAGCTGGCATGAGCTTTGAGCAACCCGCTTAATAGTGAGAATGGAGTTACCTTATAATCTAGTTCGGGTCGATGTAGAAGCGTTGGCCATGAATGCGTCTTAGAAGAAAGTGGAGCGATCATGAATAAGAAAAGTAATTATTAGTAAAGAAAATTATTAATTACATACAATTACGTAACTATCTTAAGAAAGTAACTTCGACATGTCATAATGGAGCAAGGGTAGGGATCAAGGTTTGCAAATTGATTACTCTGGAGGTAATTAAGACCCCTCGATGTGACCTTCACCAATCCACTTGTTGATCACACAAAATTAATTCCTTCCTTCCTTCCCTTAATTGAACACAATCATATTTCACTCGTCCTCCCAACCGAACCATACTTACTTCGTGAACAGCCAATCAATTTTTAACTGTGTTAAAATCAATGAACAGCAATGATTAACAATCACCATTAAAAGAATCTCAATTCACTTGAGTTCTCTATGCAGCAGGTTTTGAGCCCAACCTGTTGTGGACTTATATTCTGAAGCTCAGCTTTCATGCTTTCATCTCCATTCTTATTGCTCAAGACATCTCGATGCGCACATCTTCTGAAAGTCATATTCATCATTTGATTCTGGGAGGCATGGTGACAACACAAAACAGCTAATTAAAATCCAATTAAAGAATTATTTGCAGAAGAGAGAGCTAACTGGAAGTGTTGAAATTCACATAAATGCGGCTTATTCCTTCAGAAATGATGACAGGAATTTTTATAATGCCCTCATTCTTGTTCTAATTAATTATATCCGATCAATTAATCATATATGGGATTTCATGCTTTCAGAAGAAAACACTGAATTTGAAAAAGAAATGTTGGTGGTGGTGGTGGAGAAAGAGCACCTAACTATTTTTTTTCAACAATGAAAGAAAGTAATATTACCCTTGTCGCTCTATTCTTGAAATGGATGCTATGACTCATGTCATACTACTAGAAATATGACAAGGGCCGACGAGAGGTCGCAACTATACTGGGTCTGTCTGAGGAGGTGGTACGTTTTCTTTCCAGTCTCTTACTACTTATAGACTATTCAATGTTCAATGTTACAAATACAAGCTTTAATTTCCAACATGTAGGTGCAGCGATAATTCCAAAATAGGAGGGGACGAGCCAAAAGAGAATCAATTTGGCGATCTCATATCCCCAATTTTATCACCACACATAGAAGAATTTGGATGATTGCTGTGGTGCTGGTTTTATTATATGTATTAGTAATAGGATTCAGGCAGACGGAATGGTAATTGTAAATTATACAAGCTACCAAATTTGACTTTTAATTATACTTGAGTTGATGTTTTGTTTTTGGCAGATTTTGTTGAATGAGTAAAAGTTGTTGTCGAACCCAATTCATTGCCTGCCAGAGTCGAGTAGCTCACTCAAAACCCCATTCAGATGAAGGTGTGCTTTTCTCGTCTGTCGTTCGGATTACAAAGTGACTTCTGTTGTGGAGTAGCTCTTAATACTCTTAATCGTGAAATTGGTTTTCTTGCAAGAAGCTGTACCTAATGAGTCTTACTACTGACTGATCTTTCTATGGACGATTGAGGAATTTGTGTTGAGAATGTGTTGACTTCATTTTCAAAAATGCGAGTGTCAATCGTATTGCTTGATGTTCCATTAATGACTATGCCATTGTGCTGCATCGCCGGGCTATTAGCTTGTGGAATGCCAAATTGTTCTCTGAGTGATTCGAAAACCATTTTAGGTTTTTAATATTTTATGCAATAAAATAAAGTACTCCATGCACACGTCTTTCTGTTTCCCAACTATTTGCATCAAGGTGTTTATTAGAAATGTCCTGCCAGTGGTTCAATTTACGTTTGTGCTTTTCGAGTTAGTTATATACGCCTTCAATTGTCCAATTAAAATCGATTGAAAAGAAATTATTCGCAGTTGTTACAGCAGTACTACCATTTCCTCATACCATTTTTTTTATTTTTTCGATGAATTTAGATGACGAATGTTTTTAATAGGATAATCTAACCTTACCGATTTTTACCGTTATTTGAAGCTACAAATTACAAATTTGCTTTCTTATAAATCTACTTTTGCATCTAATGATTATTCATCTATTTGTGAAGTTATACCTGTTTTTTTACGCAACTACAATATTCTTAGAGCATGAAAGACGAGTTCACAGAGTTGTATCGAGCGAACTATTAACAAATTGTGGCCATTTATTGCTATTAAATCGAAAGTGCTGAAAAGAAGAACTATATCGACTGACATTGTTAAAACTGATGACTTTGGAGGAGAGAACAAAGGAAATCGATAGAAATGATGACTTCTCTTCAAGGTGTTAATATATACCCTTTTTTTGTTGCAATTTATTACCCACTTTACAAGTTCAGGAACCAATTTCCTCTAAATGTAAAGACTTCTATCCCATATCGATTTGCCTGAGCACAACTTGTACCTCGAAATTATTCGTTCTTATGAGTCTAACCTGACGCAGCTTGTCTGGAAAAAAATTGATTGAAAATACTGTAATTTGACTCTTGGAATTTGTATAGAGAGAAATCGCATTAAAACAAATTATCTTAACACGTTGTCTCTTCTTAGAGACAGTCATTTTATGTGATATTCAAACATTTTTTGTCTCAAAGAGCCTTCAAGTCTCAAAGAGCAAGTTGGCTACTTTAATGATTCTCCCTTGGCGAAAATTGTCGTCGTGCACTCTTGATAATGATTACATACTAAATCGCCTGCTTTCTGATTAATTAATTTCACTTTTGTTGTGTGAGGTTTTCATTGTCGCCTCAACTCTGTGTGTTTGTAAACAGCCTTGGGATTTTGAATCTCAATTATTTTTAAAGACTCACACTGCAATGAAGCCACTTGAAGTAAACCCCGAGTCGTTTTACGCCACTCTTGAGTTAATTGCCCATTGATTGCCTCACCGGAGGACAATTTCACTAAGCCCAGATCATTTTTCGTAAATCATCGCAGTGACTGATCATCCTACTTCGCCATCAATTATTCTTCCATTACACCGCAGTTCGAGAAAAGCCCGTTCCTGTTTATCTGTTCGTCAACATTTGACGACTCTGATCCCAACTACTCTCAGGTCACGAATATTTTAAATACTATTTCGTGAATAATAGTAAAGACCAAATAATTAATGATGGATTATTTCAAACGTGTCTTGTTCTCTGTCCTGGATTTGTAAGGAGGGGTTCTAATTCATCTAATTAACTGCGATATATACATTAGTGGAACCTCAGGCGACACAATAACAGTAAATAATTAAATCTTATTGGCATTGATTACGTGTGTGACTGGCACGTAGCAAAGCCATTAAATACAATTTTGGCTACCCTGAACATGTCGTGACTATTGATTGCTGATCGGTTGAGAGGCCTTTGCACTCGTGACCTCATCTGCTCTCGAACACGATCAGCATCACGGTTGCATGGCGTATATGGGATCGCATAGTTTAATTGAACTAGGATTGTGTAATCAATACCCTTATGCACAAGGCTTTTTACTTGAAACATATCATTCGAGTTTGGTAACTAAAACCATTATTAACTCCCAAATTTTAATATTTTCAAATCTAACCAGCTTAACTTCCGTTTGTAATTTAAAAGCAAAATCAAATCAAGGTAAAAAGTACTTTTATTGTCACTTCAAATCAATATTATCAAAATATGACCACTATTCAGCTTAAATTTACAATAAAAGATAAAAATAATGTGTGAACTACGACCGCAATGGTTTCTCTTACGACTAAATCGCTGAAAACCACTATGGATAATAACCATACCGAGATAGATGCGAACTCTATAAATAATCTCACAGTCAACTACTATGGTAATATGGAACCTCCTCAAAGTAAGTGTGTTTCATTTCTGGTTAAACTTCATCATCCATTTTTACCTTCCTTTTTGGTATTTCATACAAAAGCACTTCCTGCCCACTTCTTCCACTAAAAATTCTAAATTCCCTCACCAGCACAAACAGGCAGACCGAAAAGGTCGCAGACGGTATTTACAGATTCCCAGCGGTCTTATCTGGAGGAACGGTTCAATGAAAATAACTCAGGGTTGCATTATCCGGTGGTACGTTTGCTTTCCAATTTTTTACTACTGATAGTAACGGAGAGGCAACGCTTATTCCTGGAGGGATGCTTCGCCGAAAGCCTCTTTCCAAGTAGGCACCTCATACACAGCATTTTGAGGATCTTGACATTCCACTCATAACCGCTAGCTAAGGATCGCATGTGGCTTTAGAGTTGAGAGGGAGAACGATCCACGAGTTCACCTTGCGAAAAAGGTTGGTATAACCGTTTCTCTCGGGTCCCCGATAAACGCCTGATGATCGCTTGCTTGAGCCGGTCATAGGAGTTGTTGTTCGGCTGCGTGGAAGGGCGGCAACAGCATGCTGGAACCAAATTCCTCTATTGGTTACGCTTCTTGGTCGAAAGAGTATCATTTCAAATTGCGCAAACAAGGAAACGTGGTTTTCTGGATCGAAGTTGGAAAGGGGGTTGAGGGTGGTGGGGTGGGGCAACGGGGAGGGCACACAGAGGGAATTCAGCGAATTCAGCTTCTTTAGACATTTTGAAGAAGTAGGAGTGGACGAATGTAGAGTCGAAGAAATGGGGATTGTTCGAGAAGGAGGAGGAGGAGGAGGATCACCAAGTGAGTTGTGCGATCGAAAAAACAATCGCAGTTCCAGGGAGAAATCGCTTCTTTACTGAGTGGATAAAGTCAGGCTTAGGCGATTACGTCAGGGTCACAAATTTATAGCTGATCTAGCTCGAATATTGTGTAAATAAATCTGATCATCAATTTCCAACTGCTTCTACATCGTCTTCTTCTTCTTCTTCTTCTTTTTCTCCATTGGCACTGCTCCAAAATCTAGCAGCTTGCGCAGAAACAGAGGGGAGATGGCCGGAGTGCAAGTGCTCTAGAAGTGTTGAAGACAGGTAAGTGAGTGAGGCTATCGTGATAATAGAGAGAAGGAAGACGTGTCGCAAGCGAAAGTTTATTGCAAATTATGAAACCAAAAAACATGATTAGCAATCAAATAATTCCAGAAAATATTTGAGTGAACATTAATAGCGAAATATCTGATCACTGCGCTGCAAGTACGTACGACTAAATCCAACTCATTCCAATTTCTTTCATGGTTAATACTTTCGCAATACTCGAATTTATTGAAATAAGTTTTGCTAATTTCTTATTCATTAATATGAAGCTTCTGATGACTTCCAATTTCACTTTGAATAGTGAAGCAGGAATAATTTTAAAAGTGCAATAAATTGGTGAAATCTTTCTCCCTACATCGATCATGACCACCGGTGCTTTACAGCCCGAGAGAGTCTCAACTAAACAAAATGTTATTAATAGTCGCATTAGTAGCCTTGACTTCTCCTCATTAATCTCTATAATCAAGATCCCCTCAAGACTGTGGAAGAAACGGACGTATGGCGTGGAACACGTTTATTTGGGCTGTGTGTATTAATGACACGGAGCTTAGTCATCATATCCCATTTTGGCTGTGCTGCACATGCCGTGCGCGGCTATTGATTATTGATTACCTGAGAGACGTCTCTACACTCACGACCACACACGCTCATTCTAGAATGTTCTAGCGCGCATGAGATTTCTACGCCACTTCAAGTCCTGATGAGTTATTAATTCATAAAGCGAGTGAACAAGGTCTAACTCATATTTTCATCTTTTGCGCGAATTGGTAACAAATCGAGGTGGATGTTCACTAAACTTTCACCAAAGTTGAGTGTTAACAGACTTACTACTCAAATAGATTGGCAGTAAAGGGAGCATTTGTTTTCTGCGGATTGAAACATTCGTATTACTTGGTTCATCTCTCTTTCAAGAATGCTATAATTCAATAAAATTGCATCCCTCTACCTAAGCCTAAGCCTGACTTTATCCACTCAGTAGAGAAGCGATTTCTCCCTGGAACTGCGATTGCTTTTTCGATCGCACAACTCACTTTGTGATCCTTGTTGGTAGCTTGCACAATTTACAATTACCATTCCTTCTGCTTGAATGCTATTACTTATACATGTAGTAAAACCAGCACCACAGCAATCATCCAAATTCTCCTAATTGTGGCGATAAAATTAGGGATGTAAAAACGCCAAATTGACTCTCTCTTGGCTCGTGCCCTTCTATTTTGGAATCATCGCCGCAACTACATGTTGGAAATTAAAGCTTTTATTTGTGACATTGAATGGTCTATAAGTAGCAAGAAACTGGAAAGAAAACGTACAACCTCCTAAGGCAGACCCAGTGTGGTTGCGATCTCTCGTCGGCGTTGTCTGGAGGCATACCGACTTTGAGCAAAACATCCCTCCAGGAATGAACGTTACTCTCCGTTAAAACTGTTCTCCGTCTCGCCTGTCTATTCCTCGGTGCTGTGGGGTGAATTTTTCGATTTTTCAGTGGAAGAATTGGACATGGAGAAATTCATTTTATTTTATAAAATATTGAAAAGTACACTAAACTAGTTGCCGAGTTACATGAAGTTTAATCGGAAATGGAACACACTTACAGTGAGGAGCTTTCCCATTTGAATAATTGTTAACTGGAATATTGTTGCTTGACGCTGCATTTACGATTGTGCCGTTATTCTCCATTGTGGTTAAACTCGCGTTAAAAGTAGTGGAAGATGTGGACGTGGAGCAATTTATTTTATTGTATAAAATATTATAAGGAACTGTAAACTCAATAAATGTATCCTACATCATACCTTCTCTTTCTCTATATCGGGCGATTTTCCATAAATCAATCAATAACTCGAATTGCTCGATTGGCAGTGAGTGAACGTTTAGATTTATTGATCTACTGTTACTATATAAGTAAATGTGTTTTTATTTTCTCACTATCCATTTTTATGTTTCGAATAAACCTGCGTAATAAGTCTCTTGAAAGCAGATTAAAATTGCGTTTTAATAGGTGGAGGAAAGAAGAACTTGAAAGATTTATTGCTAATCACCATATCGGCCATATTTAAGCGACAAGAGGGAATAATGCGTTGCTGGTATTCAATTAAATTATTCTCGAAAAATCTTCCAAGAGCTTTTGCATTATTCCTGTAATCAAAACACCACAAAGCTATAACGGCAACCAATTAACTTGGGTTGAAGCTAAACTCGTAATATTCGATTAACCTACACCCGTCCATCAAACTATTACCTTTTCAGGTGTATAGAACATACTCTAGGAGAAAACCATATCGATTTGCTGCTAAAGCGGAAAACCACTCGAATTGGGATTTTGGTTAAATAAAACGCCAGGTTTTTGAATAGTGGGAAGAAGGACTAAATATGCTACAGGAAAGTCGTGCAAATGATGTGCCAAATTTGAAGGTTAAAAGGTGTTATAGTGTTTCACATAGTACCCTAAAAATAAGTAACAATTTAATTCCCTTTCGAAAATTCGCAATTTCTAATTAGTCTTGCTAATAGAAGCAGCTGTGTACCTGCATATCTGTTTTTATATAAGAATTTCCCGAATTCGAGGAAGATGGTAATTTGAGTTTCTTAATTATTCGCTTGCGATATTTCATTCTTAAATTCCATTGATTGAGTTAACACGAATTGACTCTTTTTAATCTCCAAAATACCTGGGGTTCGAACAAATGAGTATGCAGTCGGTGACAAGCTGAAGAGGTGAGAAATTGTAGTGCGCACTTACAGTTACAAGAAGCCAGAGTAGAATGAATTTCAGAGTCACTGTGATTTAGCGTACCTTCATATGCTTGGCAATTCATCTCATTTTCACTGCAAAATAAAACAGGTCCTTCAACAAACACTGGATACAACAGGAAAGGCGTTAAAAGAAATAATACGCTTGGCACATTAAAGGCAAAGACTTCCCACTTATTCAAAATATTAAACCTTACTTGATTTTAAAGGCGTAATAAAAAACACATCGTCCATAAAAAGTTCATTTAACTTTTCGATAATTTCCTTGATTTTAAAGTCGTAATAAGTAAATATTTCATCTATAAAAAATTCATTCAATTTTTCGATAACTTTGAACACTAGGCCTATTTTAGACAGACGCATTTTGATGTTGCTCAGCAGTTTATATAATAATGGTGGTTCTATTTCGTCAATGATATATTGACAAGTTCATACCAAATGCCAAAATCCTTTTTCAAAGTAGTGCCACGCTCAATGTAAATCACTTGAATAGGTGTAAACAATCTTAATGGTCCATTATATCATTAACATTTTAATAAAATGTAGCAACTTCTTAGTAACTATTAAAAGCAATTATTCTTTTTACGCAGTGATTGAGGTATTTTGATTCTACGGGAGCTTTGTTTTTATATTTGTTAAAAATCAATTCTTTGAAGTATTTTCAGAATCCATTAGGAAAATACTAGATATTTAGTTTTCTAATATATTTTGTGGATGAAAATATGTTTCATATTTTTTCCATATTAGTATTGGCAAAATAAATGATGTCTTAAATGGATATGGCAGACCACTATAAAAATTTCCTAAAATGCCAATCAAATTAACAAATCCATTTTGCCTCCAAGTTAGAGGAAATTTATGGATCCATTACCCTTGAGTAATTTGATTTCACCATAGTTTCTCCAATTTCTCTCACCATATTCTCTTTTACAAATCCATTGAACGACGAACCCACTGAGATATTATGTTGAAATGTTCAGTCCTATAAGTACGTCAAATTTGTGTGGATGTTAATAATCTCACTAATCATGTTTCGCACTCGGAGAGGTACCTCAGGAGAAATATATTCAACATATAAAGGAATAATCATACATGTTGGAAATTAAAGCCTTTATCTGTAACGTTGAATTGCTCCATCTCCGGTCTATTAGTGGTTAAATTCTCAACATGTAGGTGAAACCGGCGATATAGGCAAAAAAGAGAATCCATTCAGTTTTCCTGTTTTACGTCCAAATGGTGGTTTTTATCAATTTTTTAATGGGATTTTGTATTTCATTTTGTTTTTTTTATTTGTTAGACATGTAACTATGATTATAATAATTTTATAATAATTGGCCTTTTCACATCATTCCATTTAAAATGTTTGTGAATACACTGAGAAGAACAGTGGTAGAACAGCTTTTTCACTGAGTCATTGTGCGGGTTGTGAGGATTCTTCAGAAGAGTACAATTATTATAAAATTATTGTTATTATGTTTGTAGGTCTAACAAATAAATAAAAACAAAATGGAATACAAAATTCCCATTAAAAAAGGGGATAAAATCCACCATTTGGGCGTAAAAGAGGAAAATTGTATGGTTTCTCTTTTTTGGCCTATACCACCGGTTTTGGAACCAGCGTTTCACCTACATGTTGGAAATGAAAGCTTTTATTTGTAACGTTGAATTGCTTCATCTTCAATCTGTTAGCAAGTAAATTCTCCAATTGTTCGTTATGAGTAGGGGAAACCATTACGATCGTTGTTCACACATTAATTTTATCTATTTATAGTAAATTTAATCTGAATAGTGTCCATATTTTGATGATATTAGTTCGAACTCACAAAACCTACCTTTTTACCTTAATTTGATTTGATTTTGAGATGGAAACTTATTTTATCATGATGTGGGGACACAACATCAGCATGACTAATGCAGAATCGATGACCAATACCAACTACGATCAATCAAGGTCAATACCGGTACACGATTTTCCGACCAATCAATGATCCAAGTTATATGAGGTCATCGTGTCATAAAGTGTATATAATTGCTAAGTTCCACGTCATAGACACAGATATTACACAGCACGCCATAATAAATAAACGTATCCACAGTATACGTCTATTTCTTCTTCTGGGTGACTTACCAACTAGGAGAATTTGTCACTGAGGTTTCTGAGAACAGTCAAGGCTTATTAAGGTAGCTAAACCGCTACAAGGTGAAACGCTAGTTCCAAAATCGTCGAGCAAAATTAAGAATAAGAAACTACTCTGCCTCTTACTCGAATTCCGTGTACACCATTTCACAGCCAATCGCTAAAACATTAACAAACTTTTCCGAGCGAATTGTATGCAGTCCTCAAGATCATTGAATTTGTTATACACGTGGACGTGGTATGGACGACCTGCACAATCGGGAGATGAGAGACTATGTTTATAACATGAGGTTAAAGTGGCATCTAAAATAAAATTATTTCCTTATTTTATCAGAATGAAAATATCAGGGAAAGGAACTGATAAAAGTGATTAATTTTTTGTTCAATTCAACAAAACCGAACAATAAATCTCTGCTAATGTCATCAGCTACACTTCAATGAAATCAATGGGAATTGGCCAATCGATTCGCAATTTCGTTATAATCTATTAATAAGAACGATAGAAAGAACCTATCATGAGCATTATTATCTTAAATATCATATTGAAATATCTGATTGAAATAATGGGTTCGATTTCCCAACTCTTCATAAGTATCATAATATGGGATAATTAACCCTTTCCTAATGAACTCTTTAATATTGTCGTTCTCCAAACGAAGTTATCATTAACGACGAAATGCGAGATCGTTGATCGAAATCGTTGAATTTAATATCACTTGAAAATCGTTGATTATTCGCATTTATTTAACGAAAAATTAACAAGTCCCATTAATCATGTATCACAGGTTCCAATTCCTCCTCCACCAAATTGTCTTTAATGATATCCAGCTGATCAATACAAACGACATTTGAAATTCGAATTCTAACTAGAACTTGGACAAGAAGGTATAGCTTTAAATATCGCAGATACTAAATGAAGTGGAAGGTGGAATATGAGGAGTTATTTCATCAAAAATACAGGTTTCTCTGGAGGCCGGGTTTTCATCTGTGCCACTTTTGTCTTTAATATCTTCCAAATTCCCGAGGAGGCCAACAGCACTGCCCTCCATGAATGTGAGGATTTAAACACTCTCGTAGTTTCAAAATTGCTCATGTCATAATCCATAATCAATCTTTAAGATTCCATAGTCAAGCTATCATCTGACATTGCAAAAGTCTGGAGAACAAGTGGCTGTCCAACTCCAACTTTATTTCAGCGTAGAGTTTAGTTCGTGAAATATTCGTGCTATCGATCCTTTCATTCAAATTTTGTGACTGCTGGTTTTATAGCCATACTAACGCAATCAAATTTACTTAATGGGTTCATATCCCAACGCTTGGAGTGGTTTCCCATATCCGATTTCTAGGAGTATGGCAAGGGTCATAGCATCCGTTTCAAGAATAGAGCGACAAGGGTAATATTACTTTCTTTCATTGTTGAAAAAAAATAGTTAGGTGCTCTTTCTCCACCACCACCACCACCACCACCACCAACATTTCTTGTTTCAAATTCAGTGTTTTTTCTGAAAGAATGAAATCCCACATATGACTAATTGATCGGATATAATTAATTAGAACAAGAATGAGGGCATTATAAAAATTCCTGTCATCATTTCTGAAGGAATAAGCCGCATTTATGTGAATTTCAACACTTCCAGTTAGCTCTCTTTTCTGCAAATAATTCTTTAATTGGATTTTAATTAGCTGTTTTGTGTTGTCACCATGCCTCCCAGAATCAAATGATGAATATGACTTTCAGAAGATGTGCGCATCGAGATGTCTTGAGCAATAAGAATGGAGATGAAAGCATGAAAGCTGAGCTTCAGAATATAAGTCCACAACAGGTTGGGCTCAAAACCTGCTGCATAGAGAACTCAAGTGAATTGAGATTCTTTTAATGGTGATTGTTAATCATTGCTGTTCATTGATTTTAACACAGGTAAAAAGACCACAACCTTGGCTAACAAATGGAAAACGAGTAATAAAACGTACTTGGCTTTGCTTTCAACTTGTGATATATGCAAAGGCTCTGAATTTGGCTACTAACCTCTTTGCATCGTAAACAGATCATTGGGGATAAAGAGAGAGATTTGTAAATGTAAAGAAGTCCTGAACGTTTCTATTTTATTAATGAACTGTGAGTTTTTATGATTATTACAATTTTCAGTGGGTTTAGTTACTCAGAGAGTAACATTAAATCCTGTGCAAGCTTGTAACTCTTTGTCCTATTTCAAGTTAAGGCGTTTGTTTGCGGCGATCTGTCTGATTCACCCTCCTAGACTTGATCCCATTGAAACACAATTTCCCCATGTAATGTCCCTCAATGCATTCCAATCATGCATGCTATTTACAGCTCAATCATTCAATATTCTCACAATTCGAAAGTATGGCAAACACAGCAGTCAAAATTATGAGTGCTCATACGACAACCAGAATTTGACAGGGGCGTTTATCGGAAGGAGGAAATTTTGAAACTCGATCGCCTAATTGACTGGGCTAATGTGGAATCGAACCATCTATGTGCGCTATGCGTGAAGTTTTCACCAGCCTCTTTCCAACATGTAGGTTAGACGCTGTTTCCAAAACCGGCGAGCGAAGAAGAAAAAAGAAGATAGAGGTCTTTCAGGCAGTTCAACATATTATGCCTTTGATTGGAAACTAATTCTAATTGTATTCACGGGAATTGTGGGAGTGCGTTTATCGACTCTTTGCCAAGAGCTTCTAGTAGATGCTAACAGAGCCCACTAAACCTCGGCACAAAACTTTGTGCTCAATTCAAAGTTTATGGAATCAAAGTTACTCGAGGAATATCTTATAACTTCTCCTCAAATTATTTTCTGAGAGGTCATTCATGAAATTAAACTAGAAGAACATGCTTGACAAACAGTTTTTTTTTCAAAGAAACTGAATGAAATGGCCAAGTCGTATTATTATTATTAATAGACTGAAAGTTCTCTTTTTCGGACTTTCATGAAAATGTCTCCCCGAGAACCATGTATTAATTATAGTAATTTAAGAGCTTCATAAGTATCCCTTGAAAGTCAGCAACAAAGCTTCCTGTCGACAATCTATTCTTAATCAAATTAGCCCTAAACATCTTCACTTAAGATGAGAAACTGGAACTATTAAAACCGTAAAAATCCCATTTATGCGCAATGTGAAAAAGGATAAAATCAGCGTCTCAGATATTATAAATAATTGGCTCGATTTAGCGATAGAAGTGATAACATGATCTTAACATTGAAATGGCAGTTGGCAAAGGAAGATGCAGGCTTTCAACATTGCCTCTACCCAAGACAAGGGAAGATAAGAATTTCCTTCAAGTTGTCTGATAATTCAGTTTTGGTTGGTGATTACTTTCCACAATTACCATTTTAATAAACAGTCGGGATTAATTTTCCCTAAGCTTAAAAACATTTCGAATACGTGTGACATACATGCGAGTGTATATCTCATCTTTGTACTCTTAATGCATTTTGTGTCTGTAAATTGATTCATAAAAAGCATGAACAATTCTCTTCTTTCCAATTATTGACGTCATGTGATTCCGACAAGGGAAGTTAGAGCACTGAGAATAAACAACTGATGAAACCACTGTTATGGTACGGATGCCAAGAAAGTTTGAGAAACGAGTTTTGTGAGCAGAAACTGAGTAGTATTCTTTCAGTGTACTTTTTCAGGAAGGCAATAACTAAGCAGATCGAGTCTTCTGATCATCTAAATATGGTTTTTACAAAAAAATGCGGATGGAGTGAAAGGGAGTAAGGTTTAGAGTGCAACGAATGTGATTTCAAGTGGAGATGAAATATTTTTAATAATTAAATTTAAATTAAATTTAAATTTTTTTTACAATTGGATACAAAAAAGGAACATAATTAATATTCTTTAGTATCTTCAACTGCTTATACCTGTTTGAAATAAATAACTCTTATTTTAGTCATATAGGGAAAATAGGCATATTTTGACTTGCAAATAGCCCAAGCACTTGAAAGCATTTAAAAAAGACATTACTCATAACCGGAAGGTAATTATTGTTTTAATTGTAGCAAATTCAAACATACAAACATCTCCAACACCCCGATTACCGCAAGTTATAGAAAATGGGTCACCAAATACAACTCTGCCTCCACCAGGGACCCTCTAAGACAGGCATCACAGTCAATCTTAGGTCAGAGTCTACCTGGACAGTCTCTAATATTCCAATGCGTGAAAATGCACGCACATTTCGTAATATGTACGGTCAAGGCGGTTTAGGCATTTAATTAGTGTCGTCAAGAGTAGAGGTTTGTTAATTAGAAAATTTTATTTACAGAGCTGCAAAAATTCGCTTTAAAGCTTAAACTTTCCCCGATTCCTAAATATTTTCTCCAAGGGTTTTTCTATTTATTTCTTCTTGTGAAACCAAGCAGATCTCGATGACCTGAAATTATTTCTACCAAATAATTCGGCTCGCAACTTTATTTTCTGTTGAAATTTTGTCACGCTTCCTTTATTTCTGAACGAATTTGGTTATTAGGATAGGCTGCCCCACTTGTGAGGGTCAATGACACTATTAATTTCTCTATATTAGAATACGCTGTTCTAAAAGGGCTTTGGAGCTATCAAGTCCGATTATGTCCAACGCCTTGACAATTTCCATGGCCGTATATTTTCTAGTACGCTTTCATTTTACCCTTTGTATATTGTGGATGAGGGTGGATTAATGCTAGAATATACTCGATTACACTCGAGAGCAATAATAGTAAAAATATTGAATTATAATACGTCGCTTCGCCAGGACTGCTCGTCAAATTAGTCCCCTCATTCCATGTGAGGAATCATACGCATATACATACATCTAGTAATTCTGAACGGAACGAACTTCTGCTCTAATAAACAATAGGTGGCGCTGGTCAATATGCGGGGTACCGGCGATACAGACAAAAAGGGAAACCATCTGGTCTTCATATTTTAATTCTAAATGTTGGATTTTATTTATTATTTTAATGGTAATTTCCAGTCAATGGCATAAGATCGTGAGCTGCTTGAAAGACCTCTGACACCTTTTTTCTTTTCTTCTCGCCGGTTTTGGAACCAGCGTCTCACCAACATGTTAGAAAGTAAATTACGGTAAAACCAGAAATGAAACACACTTGCAGTGAGGAGTGTTCACGATGGTATAATTATTTACCGTTATCGTATTTCTTGAGGTTCCATTAATGAGCATGCCATTGTGCTGCATCGCCGGCCTATTAGCTTGTGAAGTGCCAAATTGTTCGTAGAGTGAATTAGAAACCATTTTAGGTTTTAATATTTTATGCAATAAACTAAAGTACTCCATGCACACTTCCTCCAATAAAAAACTCTGAATTCCCCACAGCACAAGCGAGCAGACCGACAACGTCGCGGATGTTGTTTACTGAACGCCAGCGACTTTATCTGGAGGAGCGGTTTAATAAAGATAAGTGTGTCACTACAGTTCAATGTTGCAAATAAAAGCCTTACTTTCCAACATGTGTATGTGCATGAAGTGCCTACTTGGAAAGTGGCTTTCGGCGAAACATCCCTCCAGGAATAAACGTTGTCCCTCCATTACTATAAGCAGTAAGAAATGGGAAAGCAAACGTACCAGAGTATAATGCAACCCTAGTAGGTTTTCGATTTCATGGCATTGGGCTGTGGAGACATAGTTATTCTCATTGAACCGTTCCTCCAGATAAGACCGCTGGGAATCAGTAAATACGGTTTGCGACATTTTTGGTCTGCCCGTTTGTGCTGGTGGGGGAATTTAGATTTTTCAGTGGAAGATGTGGACATGAAGTACTTTATTTTATTGTATGAAATACCCAAAAGTCGGGTAAAATTGTATGTTGCAAATAAAAGCCTTACTTTCCAACATGTAGGTTAGACGCTGGTTCCAAAACCGGCGAGACGAAAAGAAAAAAGGTGTTAGAGGTCTTTCAAGCAGCTCACGATCTTATGCCTTTGATTGGAAATTACTCCTCTTTGTATTCATCGGAATTTTGAGTCAAGGTCTTTATTGTGAGGCCAGTAGGAACTGTGGAGAACACAACGCTAACATTGCTAAACTAAGCAATCTATTGTAGCTGTGGTACTGGTCGTTCGTGAGTGCATGTACTCCTCGGCCAACCAGTAACAAGGAGTCGCGCTGCATTGTTGGCGTACTCTAAATTGGATTTTATTGACTGAACTCTGCAATGTTTCCCTGTTTCCTCGAGATTATCAGAGTAGCTTAGCTAATCTCGAAACCAATTTCATACTAGGGAATTTGGGCGAGGTTTAGTCGGGACTTACTTAAGCAGCATCCGCCTACACTATGCAAATTGGACTCAAGTGAAAAGAACAAGAACAATGAATTAACGAATGGCGAATTTCTTTTAATCATCTTCCCCCAACAATAATAGTTGGTCTTTTCACATCATTCCATTTAAAATGCGTGTAACTACACCGAGAAGAATAATGGTAGAGCTAATTTTTCTCTGAGTAATTGTGTGGGTTGTGCGGATTTTTCAGAAGAGTACAACAATGAATCCAGAATTTGCTCTCCTCAACTGACAACTGTACCAATTTTTCAGGTGACTATAATTGAAGCGGAAAGTACAGAGTTTGGCTTTATGTGTTCACTCTGCGAAAGAGCCAAAAGAGAAAGGATTTGCAACATTTAGTAGAGTCATGAAGAACAGTTGATATTTTCTACAAGAATACTGTCGACTGATTTCGTGATCTTTCATTAGTTATGAGCTAACAGTGGTCTATTGGATGAGTGTATGTTTCATTCCTTGCATGTTATCTGTGAATGTGTGTGATGCAACAGCTATGAGAGCTCATTGATACAACGATAAGCATAGGTCACACGTGTACTTAGTCTTCCACTATCACTGAGCTAGTGTGCCCTCGTGTGTGAGCGTGCGCGAGAAGTGGTACCGACTTCTAAAAACCATGGGTTGGAAACGGAAATATTCCATCATTCTATGGAGAATAAGGGGGCTATGCGGATTATGCAGTTTGTGATGAACGGATGTTGGTGTAGCCAATGCTACTATTTAATTTGACAATTTGAATAGATGAATAAGTACGTCAGTAATGGAAAAGATTTAAGAAGTTGAATTTCAGTCTAGTCTACTCCACGCAAAGCCCACATAGATGGTGCGATTCCACATTAGCCTAATCATTTAGGCGATGGAGTTTCAAAATTTGATTCAATGCACGAAGTAATGGCAAAATCAAATTTTTCGGTAACCTTGTCCAAATATACATGGAGAACTATGTGTCCAGATGCACCGATACATTTATTTGGGCTTCCAAATAATATTTTCTAAGTGGACCAAGTTAGCATTTTGGTGGGACAACTTTGAAGATATGAGATTACCAAAGCACCAAAACCACTGCTTTGCAACAAATCTAATCGACTGCACAGGTGGTGTTTCAGTCAGAAGGTGTACATATTGAAGGAATTAAGTCGTCAGGATGAATCGCGGCCCATCGAGCTAAGGTCATTTAACGAGGTAATTTCATTTAATTAGGTTGTATCTAAATTTTGCTTATTTTAAGTCCAATTTCTCACAGAACCTCTGCTAACAGCAGTAGAAGGTGTACATCGTAAGTAAATTGATCACGATTGAGGGGTGGTTTTTCAAAGTACTCTCATTTCAATGAGTTAGTGTAATTTGGGATTCACGCCTGGGTGAAAAGAAAATTGTCAATTCATTCATTCACTCGCGTCCCCTGGATACCTCTGTCTCGTCTTAGCTTTGCAATAGCTTAGCTAATTCTGGGGGGTCTTACCAACTAGGAGAATCTGCCACTGAGGTTTCTGAGTACATTCAGGCTTAGCTAGGTAGCTAATCCGCTACAAGAGACACCGATGCTTTAACAAATTTTTAGCAAAAATTAATGGAAATTCATCGAATTTTAATGCTATTCATTTGTCATTGTCAAAGTTTCAATAAAATCAAGGTCAAAATCTGCCTACAGGTAGAAAATATTCCAGCTTCTTCATCTGAGTGGTGAAAATTCTAAACATTTACTTTCATCTCTTGTCAGCAAAATGGCTTGTGCAGTTTTATTCTTGAATTAAGTAGGGGTATGTATTACCTTTAATTTTAAACTTCTAAACTTCTTGCAGCTGCACTTCCACAGTGTCTGCTTTTTGCGAACTATGAACATTAAAGTACTGATATAATGTAGCAGTTGAAGTAGATTTTAACTCCATGAAAATATTCAATTCGTTAAAAAAGGCTGCTTTTACTTCAGTTTTCATTTATCACTGTCGGCACACAAAGGAAAAAGTAGTTGCCTGAAACTCTAATTCAAGCGCTATGATATTTTGAGGGAAGTTAGATTTCATGCCTGATCGCGAATTATGGTCGCCAAGGTATATTAGGATCATGGAAGCTGGAGCCGTTTGTCTCCATTTCATGACGCATTTGTACAGCAAGTGGTCAAAGACCTCACTCCCGGTCAGTTGAAGCGTCCTCACCATCACTTCGTAGTGGAATGCATATTGTTGCTCTGTTTGAATCATAAAACTTCCCTGAGTTCGCAGACGATTGACTGCTCCGAAGATATCCACTGCATTTTCAGATCGACTTCGAACCAGTTGGGAATTAATCACTATGAATACACCTGAACTTGATACGAATAGGCTTATTAGGAGCAATAGTGGAACAATTTACTCATGAAAACTGTCACGAGTGGCGTTAAAATGGGGAATTTGGATAAGACAAGTAGCCAGTGAGAATATTTTCTATGGTGATTGTGTTGCTATACTAGAATATTTAAATTGTAAACTAGTAAATAAGCTTCGTTTGTGGGTTCTTTGGCAAATGAGAGTTACCCATTTAGAAGGAATTCTTTAAGAAGGAAAAAAATGGCAATTTTTATAAGAAAATAAAAAGATATAAAAACATTTTTTGAAGATTGAATATTCGATTTGCGTAGCATACAAAGTCTGTTGATTCGAGCGGAGTTACTGCAAATTATGTACATTCTACTGAGTAACTTCCAGATGCATATTCCGGGTAGATGCGATATATCTCTGTTCCACAAGAGGGGAAATATTGACCACATTTTATTCGGGACCGCTCTTCCAGTTTTGTCATCATCAAAATCACTCGAGAATTCTGTTCTCTTATCAATCGCCAAAAATCACCAAACGTCTCTGGAATTGGACCCTAGTGGAGAACATTCTTAGAAAATGGAGAAAGTTTAAGCTTTAAAATGAATCTTCGTAGTTCTGTAAATAAGACGTTTTTTAATTAACAAATCTCTACTTTTGACAACACTAATGAAATGCCAGCGACACACAAACACACAACCTCAATAAAGGTATCCTATATCATACGTTATTTTTTCCCTATATCGTTAAGGTAGCTTAGCTTTGGGCGATTTTCCATGGAGATTACTGAGGAAGCGTGAAGGCTAATTGGTGTGGCAATCCACACCAAAGGCAATAGTCACGAAAGAAATGACTTGGAATATACTTTTCTGCATCTTTGATGTTTGCTAATAAAGTACAGACTTAACCATAGTTGAGCTGAATGTGTCGGTTGGTAACCTGGATAGTTAAGATAGTGAGGGACTTGATTGCAAAAGCCGATTATATGGGATGCGACTTTTGCTTACTGAATACGCGTGAAGCATCTTAAACTATCGTTTTTCGCATCATGAAACAATAAAGACCTGGAATGCCAATGCTTTATATTGGTGGAGAAGTATATCAATTTTCCATTTTATCAGTGGTGGTTACAAATTCCAGGCGGAGAAGAAGTGAATTAAGGTTATTTGAAGAGCACTAAAATTTACATAAAGTGAGAGGAGATGACATATTGTCGTATTTATGCTCAAAACACTTCATGAACTACGTACAAACGACCAATAAGACGACAGATTGAACGAATTAAATTAGAAAGTCAATTCACAGTATTTATGGGTGGAAGTTCGATAGCCTGCCTATTCTCAAATAAGTGGGCGGATCGGTGGATTGAAATGAGTAGTAATGGCTTTTCGTGCGGATACGGATGCCGGAAAAATGAAACCGAACCTAATCGCCGATCCGCATCACCATGTGATCACGTACGCATGCATGCATATATATGTGTATATACGCATATGCATATGTATATATGTATATATATATATATATTCCGGTTCTGGGCGGAATGAAGTTTTTACCCTCTACAGTATATAGTGTGCCGCAAGCTTATGCGGCGCTCTAAAGCTGCGCCGTCAAAGCGAATGTGTGAGATCTATCACGCCAAGTGGTATCAAATCAAGAAAGAGAAAGTGGATCACCAACTCTGTAGAATATCAGCATAGTTGTGAACAGATCTCCAGGAGCACATATAGTAGTTAATGGTAATACTCACCAGAACGCCCCTTCCGACGTTCCATCAAGCCGTTGCCATAAGTGTTTTCTTTCCAGTCTCTTACTACTTAGAGGCAATTCAATGTCACAAATAAACGCTTTAATTTCCAAAATGTAGGTGATAAGATGGTTTCAAAACAGCAGGGCGCGAGCCAAGAGGGAGTCGATTTGGCGTTTTTACTTCCCTACTTTTATCACCACACGCTGGACAATTTGGATAGTTGTTGTGGTGCTGGTGCTTTTATATATATTGATAATGCAATACACGCAGAGATAATGGTAAGTGTAAATTTTACAAGCTACTAAATTTGACGAATTTAAATTTAAATTTAAATTTAAATTAGACTGTTCCTGCCGTTGTATCCAGATTTGTTAATTGAAAAGTTATTATTTACAGAGCTGCAAAAATTCGCTTTAAAGCTTAAACTTTCCCCCAATTCCTAAATATTTTCTCCGAGGGTTTTTCTATTTATTTCTTCTCGTGAAACCAAGCAGATCTCGATGACCTGAAATTATTTCTGCCAAATAATGCAGCTCGAAGGAACAAAATTAATATTCTTCTGCTTATATTTGTTGAAAATAAATACCACTTATTTTAGTCATATGGAGAAAATAGGCAAATTTTGACTTGGAAAAAGCTCAAGCATTTGAAAGCATTTAAAAAAGGCATTACTCAAAACCGGACGGTAGTTATTGTTTTAATTATAGCAAATTCAAACACACGAACATCTCCAATACCAACCCCCCCCCCCCCCGCCCCCCACCCCTCCGATTATCGCAAGTTATAGAAAATGGCACACCAAATGCAACTCTGCCTCCACCAGGGACCCTCTAAGACAGGCACTACAGTCAATCTTAGGTCAGAGTCTACCTGGACAGTCCCCAATATTCCTTAATCCCCTGGATGTTCACGTAGCTAATCTCAAGTCCTTCGGCAACAATGGACTCTACAAGGAATAAACATCTAAAAATCCATTTATTTCTAAGCATACTGTTAGGGGGAAAATTGAAATGTGAATTTTCAAATATTCTTGTCATTCACTCCTATTTTTGGTCTCCCTATCGAACAATTGAATAAATCGATAATTTATGATTAAATGATAAATAGCCTTATTTGGGGTAAGGGTCTAGTGTGGATTGCCTTTTTCTTTCAAAATGCAGTAGATACTTGTAATTTCTTTAGCAATTTTAACCTCAAACTCTGTAATATGCCTTATTTTGCTCCATCAGAATAAAAGTACTTTTAACTTCAATTCACAGCCATTAAAGTGACACATTTTTCTCGTCTTCACAATCTACCTTCCACGCTGTGCATTCTCATCATCGTGCGATTCGTGTTTTTGTGTAAGTGGCCATAAACATGAATTTCATCTTTGCAATGGTTACCAACAACAAATGGCCTGTTTCGTTCGAAACCGGAATCTTTGTGTTTTCCACTATAAATTATGACTTAAAGCACAACATAGGAGGGGTTATGGTTTGATTACTAAATTCGTTGTAGTTTTATTATTATAATTTGAATGACTTAGATTTGCATTTGAATGACTCAGAACGATCACAAAGAAAGGAGCAATTTCTAGTTGAGCCCATGGTGGCGTACAAGGTGCCAAGTTTGGTCCTTCGGGAATTCCGAATTACAGACACCCAGGATGGACAGTCCCGCACACTGAGGCACTTCCAGTTCTCCCACTGGGCAGACAATGGGGTTCCAATATCAAAAGCGACAGAAACCCTCATTGATCTTACTTTCCAAGTCCATAAGACACAAACTCAATCCAATTGAGTTGGATGTGCCTACGGACAAAATTGCAGCATAAAATAAATTTGCGAGCTGAATTATTTGGATAAGTTAAATTGGATTAACCTCTGGCGTGTGGTAGAAATGATTTCGGGTCATCGAGATTTGCTTGTGAAGTCAAGCAGAAAAAAAATAAAAACACTTAGAAGCGTTCTATATCGAAACTAATGTCAGGATAGATATAATCGAATTCTCATTAAATAAAGAGATAATTAAAATATATTTAATCATAGCTGTTCGTCCAACACCGGCTGAACAATGGATGACGGTAGATCCCAAACGATTAGGCGGGGTATTTGCAGAAACTCCATTCTCTTGTCCTCCTCTCAAAGACTGCTTTGGTCCTAGGGCTTGTCGTGCCTGACAAACTTGACGAATAAACAGGAGTAAAGGTTGAGGTTGTTCAGGAGCCCTGCAATCGAGCCACGAGGTGAACTGGGATCGTTTTATCTGCCTGGGTTTCTGCATCGGGTGGAGGTTCTCACCTTCACTATTATACTCACCATTGAAGTTTTGGGAATTCCTTTCATTGGAAATTGATAGAGAAATCATTTTCTGAAGATTGAATGTCCGATTTGTGTAGTATGCATAGTCTGTAGATTCGCGAGCAGAGTTACTGCAAATGATGAATATTCTACTGAGGTACTTCTAGATGTATTTTCAGGGTAGATGTGATATATTCGGGACCGCTCTTTCTCTTTAGTCATCATCACAATCACTCGAGAATTCTGTTTCAAAATCATGCGCCAAAAATCACCGAACGTCCTGGAAGTGGACCCTAATGGAGAACAGTTTTAGGAATTGGGGAAGGTTTAAGCTTTAAGGCGAATTTTCGCAGCTCTGTAAATAATAATTTTTTAATTAACAAATCTCTACTTTTGACGACACCAATTAAATGCCTAAACCGTCTTCACCACACATATTACGAAATTTGCGTGCATTTTTACGCAGAGAAGATGTTTCTTAAATTTAACTTCAAAATTTCGTTATTCATTCTGCACTTATTAGCAGAAGAATTGTATAAACCTTGTCAAAAGCGAGTTTATTTTCCAATTGATGTGCCTATTTTATATTGAATTTCTATTTTCTGTTAAGGTGCCTCCTAGTAACCTTTGAGCAATACAATAAACTGTATTCATTTCGTCTGTACTCTTTGCAGGATCCTTTTAACTTCTAAATATCAACGACAGGAACAGTCTTTTGCATCCCATCTAGACACTTTCTTCTGCAATTAAGCTTATCAGGTAGTGACAAGTGCGGCAGGAAATAAAGAGGAAGGAAACATAAACTCAACTCCCGATAGTCTACTTACAGTTTAGTCCTTGAAACATGAACTTCATCAGAAGTGGACCCTTAGCTATCTCAAAATAAATAATTTCCTGGAGTGCTCAATAACGCAAATCTTTGTAGATATATACAAGGTGGCCTGAATCTTCAAAATGTATTCATTGCATTCTTTTTACTACTCATATTATTAGATCTGAGTAGGTGGCTAGAAATGAGCGCGAAAATTTAACGAGGGGGGAACATCTTGTATGTTACTTAATTTAAGCGTACAAGGAATTTAGGAATTGGGGGAAAGTTTAAGCTTTAAAGCGAATTTTTGCAGCTCTGTAAATAATAACTTTTCAATTAACAAATCTGGATACAACGGCAGGAACAGTCTAATTTAAATTTAAATTTAAATTCGTCAAATTTAGTAGCTTGTAAAATTTACACTTACCATTATCTCTGCGTGTATTGCATTATCAATATATATAAAAGCACCAGCACCACAACAACTATCCAAATTGTCCGGCGTGTGGTGATAAAAATTGGGGAGTAAAAGCGCCAAATGGACTCTTTCTTGGCACGCGCCCTCCTGTTTTGAAACCATCGTAGCACCTATATTTTGGAAATTAAAGCTTTTATTTGTTACATGGAATGGACTATAAGTAGTAAGAGACTGGAAAGAAAACGTACCACCTGCTCAGGCAGACCCAGTACAGATGCGATCTCTTGTCGGCGTTGTCTGGAGACATACCGACTTTGAGAAAAACATCCCTCCAGGAACGAACGTTGCCCCTCCGTAAAAACTGTTCTCCGTCTCGCCTGTCCATTCCTCGGTGCTGTGGGGGAAGAAGTGGATATGGAGTAATTTAGTGTATTGTAGAAAATATGAAAAGGTACGGTAACCAGAAATGAAACACTTACAGGGACGGCTTGACGGACCGTCGGAGGGGGCGTTCCGGTGGGTATTACCATTAATTACTATGTGTGTTCCTGGAGATCTGTCCACAACTATGCTGGTATTCTGCAGAGTTGGTGGTGCACTTTCGCTTTCTTGATTTGAATCCATTTGGCGGGATAGAGTCCACACATTAATTTTACCTATTTATAGTAAATTTAAGCTGAATATTGGTCATATTTTCATGAAATTAGTTCGAACGGACAAATATCAACTTTTCATCTTAATTTGATTTAGTTTTCAAATTACAAACGGAAGTTAAGCTGGTTAGATTTGAAAATATTAAAATTTGTTAGTTTTAATAGTGGTTTTAATTACCGAACTCGAATGATATGAGTCAGTTGAAAAAGTCTTGCACATAGGGGTGCTGATTACACAATCCCAACACAATTAAACTATGCAATCTCACATGCGTCGTGTAACAGTGATGCTGATCGTGTTTGAGAGCAGATGAGGTCACGAGTGCAAAGACCTCTCAGCCGATCAGCAATCAATAGTCACGACATGTTCAGGGTAGCCAAAATTGTATTTAATGGCTTTGCTACGTGCCAGTGACACACACACAACCTCAATAAAGGTATCCTATATCATACGTTATGTTTTCTCTATATCGTTGAGGTAGCTTAGCTAACTTTGGGCAACTTTCCATAGAGATTACTGAGGAAGCGTGAAGGCTTATTGGTGTAGAAATCCACTGCAAAGGCAATAATCACGAAAGGAATGACTTGGAATATTATTTGCATCTTTGATTTTTGCTAATAAAGTACAACCTTAACCATGGTTTAGCTGAATGTTTCGGTTGGTAACCTAGCTAGTTAAAATAGTAGAGGAATTGATTGCAAAAGCCGATTATCTGGGATGCGATTTTTGCTTACTGAGTACGCGTGAATCATGTTCAACCATCGTTTTCTGCATCATGAAATAATAAAGACGTGGAATGTCAATGTTTAATCTTGTTAGAGTGGCATATCAATTCTTCGTATTATCAGTGGTGACTACAAGTCCTAGGTGGGGAAGAAGTCAGTTAAGTCAATAAAATTTGCATAAAGTGTGATGGGATGACGACATATTGTCATTTTTGTACTCACAACACTTCGTGAAGTACGTAGAAATGATCAATAAGACGACAGATTGAACGCGTTTTGACTGACTTAGATCTGCTTCCATAGGAAAACTGGATACGTTTTACGACAGGGGCTAAACTCTGTCATATTGAATAAGCAGTTTTCTTGTAATTGGACATACTTTAAACAATCTATTTGGCTCATTTTCATAACTCCACCTTCTCGAATGGAGCTGATGACGTGTCAAACACCTCTTCTTTTCTTCTTCCGACTTCGTTCATTGCTCCTCTTCTTGTGATCGCCCCAGTCGAAAGAATTTTTTTCTTCCGATTTTGGGAAGGGGTTTTGAATCCTATGTTCACTAAGATCACTAAGTTCAACTCACTCCAATCTCCAAGTGCAAGCCTACTTTGGCTTTCCTGATTGAGACTTCAATTAATACTTTCATAATACTCGAATTTATTGAAGTGCATGTTCAACCATCGTTTTTCGCATCATGAAACAATAAAGACCTGGAATGACCTTAGCATCCTCTCGTGATTTTGTCTCAAAGAGTCTTCAAGTCTCAAAGGCATCTAGTTGATTATTTGAATGCTTCTCTCTTGGCGAAAATTGTCGTCGAACACTCTTGATAATGATTCCATACTAAATCGCCTACTTTCTGAGTAATTAATTTCACTTTTGATGTGTGAGGCTTTCATTTTCGTCTCAACTCTGTGCGTTTGTGAACAGTCCTAGGATTTGGAATCGTTTTACGCCACTCTTGAGTTAATTTCCCACCCACCCCACCGGAGGAGTTCTTGTTTATCTATGCGTTAACATTTGATGACTCAGTTCCCGAATATTCTCAGAGCACGAATTTATTTTTAATTGTTTGATCTTTTCTATTATTCACGAAATAATATAAAGAAGTAAGATTAATTCAAACGTGTTTTGTTCTCTGTCCTAGATTTGTAACGAGGGGTTCTAATTCTCTTAATTAACTGGTTCCTCTCAAATTTACTTCTTGCCTGAGAAGAAAATGGACTGATATTGATGTCTTTTGTAATGGTGATCTGACCCATAAATAACCGATGAACGAATTTCTCTACGATTATAAAACGACTTCTATGACATTTCAGTCTGACAACACGTCTTCTGTGAACTCAGAGGAGCAACATGATTGAAGACGAGAGCCAATACACTTTTTGTTATACCGTTCATGCTACACCGCCCTCTAGGAATTCCTAGCCTCCTTCTAGTCAACTTACATTCAGCATTCCAAACACACTGCGCCCCTCCCCCCTTCCCACACCCACAACCCCCACTACCCAAACTACCCCACAAAACACCTCCCCTCCCTGTATTTTTACCTCTCTCCCACTCCCACTCCCACTCACTATTAACTTAAAGGAATTCAATTCCAATTGTTTTATCTCTCACCCTATGCATATATATGTGCATTTGCGATTCGAGAATGTGTTAATGAATGCAGTGAGATAGTGCAGTTCTTGAGACTTGTACACTACAATGTCAAGGAAAATAATAGTTCTTGAGTGGAAGTTGAAGATGAAAGTACTCAATCAACGTTAATTTTCTCCTTCCTATTAAAGTCCCCATCAAATTCTGGTAGTCGCATGAGCACTCAAAATGTGGACTGTTGTGTTTGCTAAACTTCCAAATTGTGAGGAAATTGAATGATTGAGCGGTAAATAGCATGCATGATTAGAATGCAGAGAGGGACATTGCATGGGGAAATCGTGTTTAAATGGGATCAATTATCTAAAATTTAAAAGCAGTATATGAGGGTGAGGGCATTAAATCTTCTGCAGTGCGTGTACAGAACTGACATATTCAGTAAATACTCATATTAGTATGAAAATACACTCTCATTTCAAACCTGCTTTAAGCATATCTCTCTTCCCACTTAGCCTAATTCCTATCTGTGTAAGCTTTGGCTATTATGTAACCGAACCCTCCACAGAGTCAAGTTTCTTAAGACTATCATCATAATGGCTTCTGCCTAATAGAAATCAGTGTCAGTTATTGAAAAGTTGTCAAGCATGGGCTCTTCCTAGCTGTTAGAAAGTTTCTGCCCCCAGATAAGCAGTTGATGGAACATTAAACCAGAATGTTGACTATTAACCAAATAACACTTGCAATATTGGATGTATGATAAGGCAGTAAAATGGATAAACTCGAGAGGCGATCCAAACTCAGATTGGATGCCTCAGTCTGTTCTTATTCTGCGAATGAATTGATTCACTCTGACTATCAAACAATAATTCGGGCATAGAATTTTAAATCATTTTCTGTCTTGATGTTAAATTTCATAACAATATGTAACCATATTCCTGATTTTATTGCATTATCATAATTTATTTAGATATGCTTAAAATCACTTCTGGTGAAGGCAAATTACGCCCGCATAAGTTGTTGCAAGGTTTTGAGAGCACAATTGTCATTAAGATCTGGGACTTCCGGAGGAGATAGATTACTTGAGGAGCGCTTGGAGAGGAAGTGTTAAATGTGCTCCTTTCGCTAGTAGCAACTAGAGCAAAGGGTTAGATTTCCAATTAGAGGTTAAACTTACGCTTCCTTTGAAGATGAAGGGGGAGATAGAGCGCATATATTTAAAAAGCCAAAATAATAAGTGCAATCTTATTGATTTTAATTATTGCAGTCATAAGACTTTGCTCTTCTCGATATACATGGAATTTGAGTAAAATTGTAAGATACTTTAAGTTTCAGATTGTCCTCAACTTATTCAAATTTCGAAATCATCAACTCTACTTTTGTTGGTATTATTCAATGCTTTCATTTCAAGGTTCAAATTTTAATATTCTACTGGGTTCTGAGTCCTGTTCATCATGCCGTTTCAAGATTGTCATCGACTCTTTGCCAAGAGCTTCTAGTAGATGCTAACAGAGCTCACTCAACCTCGGCACAAAACTTTGTGCTCAATTCAAAGTTTATGGAATCAAAGTTACTCGAGGAATATCTTATAACTTCTCTTCAAACTACTTCCTGAGACGTCATTCATGAAATTTAACTAGAAGAACATGCTTGACGAACAGTTTTTGTCAAAGATACTTAATGAAACGGCCAAGTAGTAGTATTATTATTATTATTATTAATAGATTGAAAATGTCTCCCCGAGAACCATGTATTAATTATAGTAATTTATTCTTAATCAAATTAGCCCCAAACATCTTCACTTAAGATGAGAAACTGGAACTATTAAAACCGTAAAAATCCCATTTATGCGCAATGTGAAAAAGGATAAAATCAGCGTCTCAGATATTATAAATAATTGGCTCGATTTAGCGATAGAAGTGATAACATGATCTTAACATTGAAATGGCAGTTGGCAAAGGAAGATGCAGGCTTTCAACATTGCCTCAACCCAAGACAAGGGAAGATAAGAATTTCCTTCAAATTCTCTGATAATTCGGTTTTAGTCTGCGATTACTTTCCACAATTACCATTTTAATAAACAGTCGGGATTAACTTTCCCTGCGCTTAAAAACAATTCGAATACGTGTGACATTAAATGCGAGTGTATATCTCATCTTTGTACTCTTAATGCATTTTGTGTCTGTAAATTGATTCATAAAAAGCATGAACAATTCTCTTCTTTCCAATTATTGACGTCATATGATTCCGACAAGGGAAGTTAGGGGCACTGAGAATATACAACTGATGAAACCACTGGTATGGTACGGATGCCAAGAAAGTTTGACAAACGAGTTTTGTGAGCAGAAACTGAGTAGTATTCCTTCAGTGTTCTTTTTCAAGAAGGCAATAACTAAGCAGATCGAGTCTTCTGATCATCTAAATATGGTTTTTACAAAAAATGCAGATGAAGTCAAAAGGGAATAAGGTTTAGAATGTGACTTCAAGTGGAGATGAAATATTTTTAATAATTAACAAAACAATGTAAAATTTTACAAAAAAGGAAATAAATACCTCTTATTTTAGTCATATAGGGAAAATAGGCGAATTTTGACTCGGGAAAAGCTCAAGCACTTGAAAGCATTTAAAAAAAGACGTTACTCATAACCGGAAGGTAATTATTGTTTTAATTGTAGCAAATTCAAACACACAAACATCTCCAAACACCCCGATTACCGCAAGTTATAGAAAATTGGACACCAAATGCAACTCTGCCTCCACCAGGGACCCCTCTAAGACAGGCACCACTATCAATGTAAGGTCAGAGCCTACCTGGTTAGTCTCTAGCATTCCAATGCGTAAAAATGTACGCACATTTCGTAATATGTACGGTAAAGGCGGTTTAGACATTTAATTAGTGTCGTCAAAAGTAGAGATTTGTTAATTATAAAATTTTTATTTCCAGAGCTGCGAAAATTCGCTTTGAAGCTTAAACTTTCCTCAATTCCTAAAAATTGTCTCCAAGGTTTGTTCTACCTATTTCTTATTGTGAAACCAAGCCGATCTCGATGACCTGAAATTATTTCTACCACACGGCAGACGTTAATCCAATTGAACTTATCCAAATTATTCAGTTGTGGTGAGGTTGTGGTGAGGTTGGTGGGAGGGGTGGTGGCCATTCCCATAGTTTTATAATTTATTTCTGAATTTGAAGCAAATAGTTAATTTAAGCCACTAATTTAATTTCTTTTACAAATTCTGACACGATGACTCCAATGTAGTCCTTAGATTTGTCAAGAATGGTTGAGTGAGCGAGTAACTGGCGTGAATGTTTCAAGGGTTCAGTTAGATCATTTCAAAAACATGTGGAAATCGTGCACAGGACTAAAAGCTCAAACGTTAACGGTTATCTAGGTTACCAACCGACACATTCAGCTCAACTATGGTTAAGCTTGTACTTTATTAGCAAACATCAAAGATGCAAATAATATTCCGAATAATTTCTTTCGTGACTATTCCCTTGGGAGTGGATTGCCACACCAATAAGCCTCCACGCTTCCTCAGTAATCTCTATGGAAAGGCGTGCGAAGTTAGCTAAGCTACCTCAATGATATAGAGAAAAGAGAGGGTATGGTGTAGGATATCTTTATTTAGTTTACCGTCCCTTTCATTATTTTATACAATTAAATAAATTGCTTCATGTCCACTTCTTCCACTAAAAAATCTGAATTCTCCCACCAGCACAAACAGACAGACCAACAAGGCATCGAACTATATTCACCCCTCAATAGCTAGTATATCTAGAGGAGCGGTTTGCCCAAAACCGTTGTATCTCCCCACAGGAAGCGCAGGAAATCGCAACCCTACTGGAGTTGCCGAACCAAGTAGTACGTTTTCATTCCCATCTCTTCCTATAACAGCTTTAATTTCCCAAATGTAGGTAAGACACAAGATAGAATCCAGTCAGGTCTCTCCGTTTATTTGTGACTGGAGAATTTTATGCGTTTTATTAATGGAATTAACAATCCCATTATGTATGTACGTAATGTTTAAACGTAGAAGCATAATAATTCTTCCCCGTCTCCTACTACTTAAAGTCAATTCAACGTTGCAAACGAAAGCTCTAATTTCCAACATGTAGGTGAGACGCTGGTTCCTAACATGGCAGCATAAGGAGAGATTGTCAGTTGGTTGTTTGTCGCATATACGATGAGATCGGTGAGTTGAAGAAAGCACTCTTCTGCAAAACGCGCGTGTTAACGCCGACTTCAGGACCAGTGGTGTTTGATTCTGACATAGCACTGTCAAACTTGGGGTAGTTGCAGCCTGGCTGACATTTCTTGGTGCTCACACCGTATGTTCTGTGATAGAATCATATTTTACAACGGTGTTTTGATAGATTACGGGGTCTCTTTGGAGACGTAGGGCGTTGTTTGCCGTAGCAGGACGAGACGGCTGGTACGAGCTATTCGCGTCAGGATCAGGAACTTGTTTGGCAGATCTTCCTAGTCGAAGAGGCTAACGCGATAATAGAGAGAAGGAAGATGTGTTGCAAGCGAAAAGTTTATTGCAAATTATGAAATCGACAAACATGATTAGCAATCAAATAATTCCACAAAATACTTTGAGTGAACATTAATAGCGAAATATTCGAGTACTGCGCTGCAAGTACGGCCAACTAAGTCTAACTCATTCCAATCTCTTAGTACAGGCCTACTTTGGCTTTCATGATTGAGACTTCAATTAATACTTTGATGATACTCGAATTCATAGAAGTAAGTCTTTGCCAACTTCTTATCAATTGGTTTGCACCTTCTGATGACTTCAAATTTCACATTGAATAGTGAAGCAGGCATAATTTTAAAAGTGCAATAAATTGGTGAAATCTTTCTCCCTATATCGATCAAGACTACTGGTGCTTTACAGCCCGAGATAGTCTCAACTAAACAAAATGTTATTAATAGTCGCATTAGTAGCCTTGACTTCTCCTCATTAATCTCTATAATCAAGGTCCCCTCAAGACTGTGGAAGAAACGGACGTGTGGCGTGGAACACGTTTATTTGGGCTGTGTGTATTAATGACACGGAGCTTAGTCATCATATCCCATTTTGGCTGTGCTGCACATGCCGTGCGCGGCTATTGATTATTGATTACCTGAGAGACGTCTCTACACTCACGACCACACACGCTCATTCTAGAATGTTCTAGCGCGCATGACATTTCTACCTTCAGCCAAGATCACGTTATGCACTCCATAGATTGATTTTTCCCCGTGTAAAATGAATTGAGGCGAATTCATCTGCGAGAAGGGTTATTTCAAGTGTAATTGGGAAATATTTTGCCTCAAGCATCTCTTTCTATTGCACTCATTTCTCCACGCATAATCTCGACATATTGATTACTATATATGCCTCTACCGAATTAGGATTTATGCATTCTGACTTTTAATGATCTGTTTGGCTTAGTAACAAATGTGAAAGAAAACTTGAAAAATGTGAATTGACAATGTCCAACAATGAAAAATGAGGCAACCTGATTCTGTTTGATTGTCCTTACAAAATATTCCTAATTTTGTGCATATTTCAAGAAAAGGAAGAATTTAGTGGGAAAATATGTGGATAGATAGACTTCGCCTCTTCAATTCCTGATGAATTATTAATTTCTAAAGCTAGTGAAGAAGCTCTAACTCATATTTGCATCTTTTGCGCGAATTGGTAACAAATCGTGGTGGATGTTCACTAAACTTTCACCAAAGTTGAGTTTTAACAGATTTACTACTCAAATAGATTGGCATTAAAGGAAGCATTTGTTTCTCCGGATTGAAACATTTGGATCATTTGGTTCATCCCTCTTTCGAGAATGCTATAATTCAATAAATTTACATCCCTCTACCTAATAAGTGCTCTCACGCTGGCTCCTACATTTTTTCTAATTATCAATGTATGAAGCACCTCGATTTACACGTTCCTATCAAATTTTAAGATTTTCCTCTCTCAATACTGTCTTCTCTCCTTCTACACATTCCTTCTGCTACACCTCTTTCATCTTTTGCATCCTTTCTATCTCTCATCGTCCAACGAACCCATGCTCTTATCTCAATCCTAAACCTAAACCTTTACACACATGTATATGTACATATATACAAATAAGCAAAGCTGAGGTGAAAATTGACAATATTAAAAATATCCGAAACCCATGGCGTACGCAATCCGCACATGATAAGGTGCGTCACCGAATATTTTGGGGTGTGCGGACGTACGTGCAGCGCAGTGCTCGGATATTTCGCTATTAATGTTCACTCAAAGTATTTTCTAGAATTACTTGATTGCTAGTCATGTTTGTTCATTTCATAATTTGCAATATGCGTTTCGCTTGCAACACGTCTTCCTTTTCTCTATCATCGTGATGGCTTTACTGACTAGAAGGATCTGTCAGAGGCTTAAAAGGATAGCTAGATCTGTTATTAATTTGTGACCCTGACGTGATCAACTAAGCCTGATTTTATCCACTCAGTAGAGAAGCGGTTTTTCCCTGGCACTGAGATTGTTTTTCGATAGCAAAACCCTCACCAGTCAACTTCGATCTAGAAAACCAAGATTCCTGGCTTACTCAATTTGAAATGACACTTCTTCTACCAAAAATCGTAACTAAGCGAGGAATTTGTTTCCAGTATGCTGTTGACGTCCTTCTGAACGCCATCGTTGCTCAATTTAACTAACTAACTAACTAACATCCACGCAGCCGAACAACAACTCTTATGACCGGCTCAAACAAGCGATCATCGGGCGTTTATCGGTGATCCGAGAGAATCGATTAGAACAACTTTTATCGCAGCATCACCTTGAGCAGCAACAACAGTGGCAGCTGTAGTGTTGGTGGCAATGGTCTTAATATTCATAGGTTCTCGAGAATTCATTTTGTCCTATTCGGTCACAAATTTGTCAACAAAACTGCAGTCAAATGGCTTCAATTGTTTAAAAATCAATAATTCTTGCATATGCTGCTAACGCGTGCTTCAAATTCAACAAATTCGACTTTTTAATGCCACATATTGGCGCATCTTTTAACTTGTACTTGGGTACAAAATAGTGGGATAGGGAAAAATATAGTTTGCAAAGAACCATCAGAAATCTCCCTTTTCACTACTGTCATTCATTAGTAGTACCAAGGGATGCGAGTTATTGCTCCATCTAATGCGAGAGTAAGTGTGCAAATCCTACAATTCGATAAGTAGGAGAAGAGCTGAAGCTGTGGTTCTACTCAGTGCAGATTTCTAACTACAAATAATTGCAACATTTAATTGAGAGCTTGGAAGGCCGTGGCAAAACTTGATTATTGAAGCGACTGCGCCTGGCAACATCTAGTGGCCAATTAGGCACACCTGGAGAAGTGTGTGCTTAAAATGGGATTAGTAATATTTCCCACTAAATGCTGAAAGTGTGCTTAGTTGTGAATGTGACTCTGGTTTCGCGTGGTGTGTGGTTTAGGTTGGTTGGTATTTTTCAAATTGTAAGTGGGTGTGTTGGGGCTTGTTTGAAAGTGAGTGTTATAGAAGAGATTTTGGGCCAGGAGTATCTTACCCACATCTCCAATGAAATTGAACTTGGAGATTTGTAAAGATGCATCGCATTTAGAAATTACTCTTTGCTCACCTTACTTCATCGGATTTTACTTTAAGGAATACGGTAATGATTCATTATGTTTTCTAACTCGATTCTCCGAAGATCAATGCACTTTCCATAACAACGTGTTCCTCTGTTGGAAATTGAAGTAAGTAAGTGAGTGAGTAAGTGAGCAAGTAAGTAAGAAGATGCAATCTGTCAGGAAGAGCCACAATATTGCTTATCAATTTGTTCTTCTTGCAGTGATCTCATGAATGTCTTTGGAGACTACAGCGTCTTACTTCCTATGATCCATAGTTGACTAATTGGATGGAAAAGCGGAAGAGTGAAGGAGAAATGCACACGAACAGGTTCCTAGTGATAGAAGAGAGTGCGTGCAAAGCATGCAGTCAGAGGGTCCTATGACAATTGGCCTGATTATACTGCGTGTATCCACTCCAGGCTTGGTGACCTAGATGTGGTAGCACAAATCAATAGTTAATCCATTTTCAGTGATTGACTGTTTGATAGATTGAGTGATTCATTGCTTCGTTGTCACCATGTCATTCAAATCACAATTCCTACTTGGACGAATGAAAGTCATTCTCTTTTCATTAATCATTTCTCATCATCCTTTAAACAAATTGTGACTACATGGATCCGGTACATTGGCCTCGTTCGTCACCAGATTGGTGGAAAGTAAGTGGTTCCGAAAGTTGATGTTGCATTCATAGAGTCTAGTGAGGAGAGGTTTTTGTGTTATGATATATATGGCTGTTGCTCGTAAGTAAATGCTCAGCAATGTGAAGTCAAGGACTTTTCATTATTCACCGTGTCACCGTTCTACAGGCTTTGCCATTCGCAAGGATTTCACGTACTCAATGGTGTTTGCTTCTATCCTGATGATTTATTTTTAGCTTAAGTCATCATGGCCAGCATATGATTATTCCATTATATCTGGAATATATTTCTTCTGAGGTGCCTTTCCGAGTGCGAAACATGATGAGTGAGGTTATTAACATCCACACAAATTCGACGTACTTATAGGACTCTACATTTCAACATAATTGCTCAGTGGGTTCGTTGTTCACTGGATTTGTAAAAGAGAATATGGTGAGAGAAATTGGAGAAACTATGGTGAAATCAAATTAATCAAGGGTAGTGGATCCATAAATTTCCTCTTACTTGAATGTAAAATGGATATGTTAATTTGAGGGACATTTTAGGAAATTTTTATAGTGGTTTGCCATATCCATTTAAGACATCATTGTTTTTGTCAATTCTAATATAGAAAAAATATGAAAAATATTTTTATCCACAAAATATATTAGAAAACTAAATATCTCGTTTTTTCCGAACGGATCCTAAAAACACTTCAAAGAATTGATTTTAACAAATATAAAAACACAGCTCCCGTAAAATAAAAATACCTTAATCACTGCATTAAGAGAATATCTATGTTTTACTAGTTATTAAGAATTTGTTAGATTTTATTGAAGTGTTGATGATATAATGGCCCATGAAGATTGTTTATACCTATTCAAGTGATTTACATTGAGTGTGGCACTAATTTGAAAAAAAGATTTTGGCATTTGGTATGAATTTTTCAAGATATCACCACAAATATATAGAACCGCAATTGTTACATAAACTGCTGAGACACATCAAATGCGTCTGTCTAAATTTGGCCTAGTGTTCGAAGTTATCGACAAGTTAAATAAATTTTTATTGACAATGTGTTTCTTATTACGCCTTTAAAATCAAGTGAGATTTAATATTTTGAACAAGTGTTAAGTCATTGCTTTTAATGTGCCAAGTGCATTATTTCTCTTAACGCCTTTCCTATTGTATCTAGTGTTTGTTTAAGGACCTCTTTCATTTTGCAGTCATCTCATATGGAGGTACGCTAAGTCACAGTGACTCCGGAATTCTTTCTAATCTGACTTCCTGTAACTGTAAGTGCGCACTCTAATTTCTCACCTCTTCAGCTTGTCACCAACTTCATACTCATTGGTTCGAACAGCAGGTATTTTGAAGATTAAAAAGAGTCAGTGCGTGTTAACTCAATAAATTGAATTTAAGAATGCGCTATCGCAAGCGAATAACTAAGAAACTCGAATTACCATCTCCCTCGAATTCGGGAAATTCTTATATAAAAACAGATATGCAGGTACACAGCTGCTTTTACTAGCAAGACTAATTAGAAATTGCGAATTTTTGAAAGGGAATTAAATTGTTACTTATTTTTAGGTTACTATGTGAAACACTATAACACATTTTAACCTTTAAATTTGGCCCATCATTTGCACGAATTTTATATAGCATATTTAGTCCTTCTTCCCACTATTCAAAAACCTGCCGTATTATTTAACTAAGACCCCAACTCGAGTGCTTTTCCGCTTCAGCATAGGCGGGTGCTGGCGGAATATTATACCACGGTTTACGGGCGTCTTTTAAGGCTTTACGACCATCTCAAATGGAATATGTTTAATAGTGAGCAATTATCGATCCTTCTAAATGAATAAGGTTTGAAAGTTATTAATTTAGCTGGGTGGGAATTCCTTTACTTCGAAATAGAACAAAAATGAAAGATCAGAAGTCATATTCGTCCATTTTAGTTTGCATGTGAAACAGTTTACGAATAGGTGCTCCTGCACTTCATATATCTTTCTATAGTAAATGAGAATCAAATCGGGTGCTTTTTCTCTTTAAGAGAATATTTAGTGAATTATTCACTCACTCACTCACCCATCTACCTACTTACCTACCGGGAAGATCTGAGGGAAAAATAGATTAAAAAAGGACAATAAAACGGCGGATCTCGTTAGTAGTTAGCTGAGAGCATCAATTTAGAAATCGACTAGCATGGAAGAAGATTTCGAAGCACATAATTTTCGATAACCTTGCACTAGTAAATTCGTGAGGTTTATTTTAAAATGCATATGGTGGCATTTGGGTCTTAATTACGACACCTGGAATAGGTGGGTGGAAAAGTGAGTAACGTTCAATGTGAATGGGCTTTTGGGTGGTCATGAAACTTTGAGTGGCCATCTCATTAAATAACAACGTTCCTTGTTTTGGTAAATTCCTCTACAGTATTCTCTTCAGCTGTCTCTGTTGTAGAAGGCTTCGAAATAGGACAACGAGAAGCAGTTAATTGATCATATCGTCGTCGTCTTCGTGTATTTCCCCTTATTTAGCTACCGTGGTGGTCTATCTCCACCTTCATTCATCTTTTCATCCACATCACATCTTTCTCTACAAATGGAACTTTTAACTGCAGTCTATTGCTCTTCTTCCGTCAGTTCTCTAAATGCGTGACATTTGTTTGCTCCAAGTTATCGAATTTACTGCCTTTCTCATCAATGCAATGCACGGAGTTGAATAGAATAAATTAGGTACGACGTTGAAAATTCTTCGTATGCGCTTATATTCGTCCCTCGCCCACCCCCTCTCGATGTCCTCTGAGAGCTCAATGGGTCAGTCCTGAAGGAGCGTTCATTTTGTGCACTTATTTAATAGTTGCATGATATCAATTAACCTGTCCAAATAAAGTAAAGTGTCGTATTTAATAGGGATTTTGTGATCATAGAGAGTGCCGAATGATAGGAATCGTGTATTACTTCCTTTCTTACTTTAGTTACAAATTGCCGAGGGATTTGCATATTCTTTACTCTTATTGTTATATTAGCCAAAGGTCATAAGTTCGTTAGCTAGGTGTGGGTGGGAAGGGGAGGTGGTTAGTGGAGATAATAGCCGACATATTTACCAAAAAACTCGTCAATATTATTTGAGTGCCCAAATGCTATCCTTTAAATGGAGAATTCGTTCACCTCCAAAACGTTATCATTTCACATGCCTATAACTGTTTTTACCGCATTCAGGCGCAGATCAAAACAATAAGTGAAATTTCTTGTGGCGGATGTGCAATACTGCTAGAGCTGACAAAACGCCCAAATGACTTTGTGCTTGAAGAAAGTCCACTTCGCCAGGACTCAACAAATTCCTCCCCTGTGCCAAGTGGATTAGCTAGCAGCATCCTTGGAGAGCAATTCGAATGTTGGGAGATATAATCTTCACGAAGTTCTTGGCAAAGGTTCCTTCTCCAAAGTTCCGCTGGCCACACATCAACTAAATGGGGGTAATTCAACTGAATTGTTTCATCAAATCACTACAGAACGTCCACTTGACACCGACTTAATGAACATCTAAAAATCCATTTATTTCTAAGAATACTGTTAGAAGAAAAATTGAAATGTGAATTTTCAAATATTCTTGTCGTTCACTGCTATTTTTGCTCTTCCCATTGAACAATTGAATAAATCGATAATTTATGATTAAATGATAAATGGTCTTATTTGTGATAGAAGTCTAGTGTGGATTGCCTCCTCTTTTCAAAATGCAGTAGATACTTGTAATTTCTTTTGTAATTTTAACATCAAACTCTGTAAGATGCCTTATCTTGCTGCATCAGAATAAAAGTACTTTTAACTTCAATTCACAGCCATTAAAGTGACACATTTTTCTCGTCTTCACAATCTACCTTCCACGCTGTACATTCTCATCATCGTGTGATTCGCCTTTTGTATAGTTGGCCATAAACATGAGTTCTATCTTGACAATGGTTATCAACAACAAATGGCTTGTTTCGTTCGAAACGAGAATCTTTGTATTTTCTGCTATAAATTATGACTTAAAGCACAACATAGGAGGGGTTATGGTTTGATTACTAAATTCGTTGTAGTTTTATTATTAAATTTTGAATGACTTAGATTTGCATTTGAATGACTCAGAACGATCACAAAGAAAGGAGCAATTTCTAGTTGAGCCCATGATGGCGTACAAGGTGCCAAGTTTGGTCCTTCGGGAATTGCGAATTACAGACACCCAGGATGGACAGTCCCGCACACTGAGGCACTTCCAGTTCTCCCACTGGGCAGACAATGGGGTTCCAATATCAAAAGCGACAGAAACCCTCATTGATCTTACTTTCCAAGTCCATAAGACACAAACTCAATCCAATTGAGTTGGATGTGCCTACGGACAAAATTGCAGCATAAAATAAATTTGCGAGCTGAATTATTTGGATAAGTTAAATTGGATTAACCTCTGGCGTGTGGTAGAAATGATTTCGGGTCATCGAGATTTGCTTGTGAAGTCAAGCAGAAAAAAAATAAAAACACTTGGAAGCGTTCTGTATCGAAACTAATGTCAGGATAGATATAATCGAATTCTCATTAAATAAAGAGATAATTAAAATATATTTAATCATAGCTGTTCGTCCAACACCGGCTGAACAATGGATGACGGTAGATCCCAAACGATTAGGCGGGGTATTTGCAGAAACTCCATTCTCTTGTCCTCCTCTCAAAGACTGCTTTGGTCCTAGGGCTTGTCGTGCCTGACAAACTTGACGAATAAACAGGAGTAAAGGTTGAGGTTGTTCAGGAGCCCTGCAATCGAGCCACGAGGTGAACTGGGATCGTTTTATCTGCCTGGGTTTCTGCATCGGGTGGAGGTTCTCACCTTCACTATTATACTCACCATTGAAGTTTTGGGAATTCCTTTCATTGGAAATTGATAGAGAAATCATTTTCTGAAGATTGAATGTCCGATTTGTGTGGTATGCATAGTCTGTAGATTCGCGAGCAGAGTTACTGCAAATGATGAATATTCTACTGAGGTACTTCTAGATGTATTTTCAGGGTAGATGTGATATATTCGGGACCGCTCTTTCTCTTTAGTCATCATCACAATCACTCGAGAATTCTGTTTCAAAATCATGCGCCAAAAATCACCGAACGTCCTGGAAGTGGACCCTAATGGAGAAAAGTTTTAGGAATTGGGGAAGGTTTAAGCTTTAAGGCGAATTTTCGCAGCTCTGTAAATAATAATTTTTTAATTAACAAATCTCTACTTTTGACGACACCAATTAAATGCCTAAACCGTCTTCACCACACATATTACGAAATTTGCGTGCATTTTTACGCAGAGAAGATGTTTCTTAAATTTAACTTCAAAATTTCGTTATTCATTCTGCACTTATTAGCAGAAGAATTGTATAAACCTTGTCAAAAGCGAGTTTATTTTCCAATTGATGTGCCTATTTTATATTGAATTTCTATTTTCTGTTAAGGTGCCTCCTAGTAACCTTTGAGCAATACAATAAACTGTATTCATTTCGTCTGTACTCTTTGCAGGATCCTTTTAACTTCTAAATATCAACGACAGGAACAGTCTTTTGCATCCCATCTAGACACTTTCTTCTGCAATTAAGCTTATCAGGTAGTGACAAGTGCGGCAGGAAATAAAGAGGAAGGAAACATAAACTCAACTCCCGATAGTCTACTTACAGTTTAGTCCTTGAAACATGAACTTCATCAGAAGTGGACCCTTAGCTATCTCAAAACAAATAATTTTCTGGAGTGCTCAATAACGCAAATCTTTGTAGATATATATAAGGTGGCCTGAATCTTCGAAATGTATTCATTGCATTCTTTTTACTACTCATATTATTAGATCTGAGTAGGTGGCTAGAAATGAGCGCGAAAATTTAACGAGGGGGGAACATCTTGTATGTTACTTAATTTAAGCCTTGCCTGTGTTGCGATGTATGCATTCGGTCGGCTCTATCCATCGAGGTAGTTAGCGTTCATGTAGTCTGAGCAATGAACCCCCGGTAGTTGATCGAGTGACACAAGACTATGGTCATAAGCAATGACATTAGCATATCGATTTTTCGGCTTATCCAACTCCATATTGGCATGATGCCAAGTGAATCCACTACCCTGTTCTATAGCTTCATATTGCTTGTAGAGTTTGTTATTGTCGAAGGACTTGAAATTAGCTAGTCTTTCAGTTTACGCTCTGATCGAGTGAAACTTGGACGAGCAGTTGTACCATTCATATAATATTCGAAAATAAAGCATTTTGAGTTTTAATGCCGAATCTTCGTTTAAGAAACTTAGTTCATAATTTATTTGTGGCGGATTGCGTGTCTCTAACTTTTTGCATATTCTACCACTTTGCACGCCTGCAACATTTACGTGGAGTTTCTGTGAGTATGTGAAGACTATAACTTTATTTGGTTAATGTTAGATATATCTGTGAGGGTAAACGGCTCGTAGATTTTGACCTTTGGGGGAAGGAGTGGACACCAAATATGTAGTTCGTGTGGTTACGGGGTGATAATTGGAGGAACAATAGTAATCATGTTTCATACATATAGATATAATGCGATTATGTTAGCTATTAGCAGAATTCACTTTGTCTTTTTTTCCCTTGAGTCCAGTTTGTATAGTGCAGGCGGATTCTGCTTAAGTAAGTCCTGCCTAAACCTCGCCCGAATTCCCTAGTATGAAATTGGTTTCGATATTAGCTAAGCTACCCTGATAATCTCGTTGAAACAGGGAAACAGTGCAGAGTTTAGTCAATAAGATCCAATCTAGAGTACGCCAACAATGCAGCGGGACTTCTTGTTACTGGTTGGCCGAGGAGTCCATGCACTCAGGAACGACCAGTACCACGGCTACAACAGATTGCTTAGTTTAGCTATGTTAGCGTTGTGTTCTCCACGGTTCCTACTGGCCTTACAATAAAGATATTGACTCCCTCCTAGGCGGACGGTTTGGATACTAAATTTTTGAAATGGAATTAAATTGTTACTTATTTTTAGGGTACAATGTGAAACACTATAACACCTTTTAACCTTTAAATTTGTCCCAACATTTGCATGACTTTTATATAACATATTTAGTCCATCTTCCCACTATTCGAAAACCTGCCGTTTTATTTAACTAAAACCCCAACTCGAGTTGTTTTCCGCTTTAGCAGCAAATCGATATGATTTTCTCCTAGAGTATGTTCTATACACCTGAAAAGGTGATAATCCGATGGACGGGTCTAGGTGAACCGAATATTACAAGTTTAGCATTGATAGTAGCATGCATATATTCGCACACGATGCGACACTCGACAGTAGCCCAGTGTTGCCACACCGTAGTTGAGCTCGGTACCACGCCACTGCACCCACATCGGTGGACACACTGTTGACACAGATAGCTTTCAAGAGACTTATTACGCGGGTTTATTCCAAACTGAAAAATGGATAGTGGGAAAATAAAATCACGTTTACTTATATAGTAACAGTAGATCAATAAATCTAAATGTTCACTCGCTGCCAATCGAGCAATTCGAGTTATTGATTGATTTATGGAAAATCGCCCGATATAGAGGAAAGAGAAGGTATGATGTAGGATACATTTATTGAGTTTACTGCACTTTGTAATATTTTATACAATAAAATAAATTGCTCCATGTCCACATCTTCCACTACTTCTAACGTAAATTTAACCGCAACGGAGCATGACGGCATAGTCATAAATGGACCGTCAAGCAACAATATTACAGTTAATAATTATCAAATGGGGAAGATCCTCACTGTAAGTGTGTTTCATTTCCGATTATAGTCAGTTCAGCTTTACAAATAAAAGCTTTAATTTCCAAAATTCACCCCTCAACAGAGAGCATATTTAGAGGAGCGATTTGCCCAAAACCGTTATATCTCCCCACCCGAAGCGCAGGAAATCGCAACCCTACTGGGGTTGCCGAACCAAGTAGCACGTTTTCATTCCCGTCTCTTGGTATAAAAGCTTTAATTTCCAACATGTAGATGCGGCGATGATTTCAAAATAGAAGGGCACGAGCCAAGAGAGAATCAATTTGGCACTTTTATACTCCAAATTTTATCACCACACATAGGAGAATTTGGCTGATTGCTGTGGTGCTGGTTTTACTATATGTATTAGTAATAGCATTCAAGCAGACGGAATGGTAATTGTAAATTTCACAAGCTACCAACAAGGATCACAAAGAAAGTTGTGCGATCGAAAAAACAATCGCAGTGCCAGAGAGAAATCGCGTTGCAAGCGAAACGCATATTGCAAATAATGAAATGAACAAACAGGATTTGTAATCAATTAGTTCTAGAAAATACTCTGAGTGCACATTAATGGCGAAATATTCGGGCACTGCACTGCACGTACGACCTCACACTCCAAAATGTTCGGTGGTGCACTTTATCGGTTATCGTGTGCGGATTGCGTATGCCACGGGTTTCGGATATTTTAAATTGTTTTAATTTCAACCTCGGCTTTGGTTAGCCGTGTGTAAAGGTTTGGGTTTACGATTAGGAGTAGGTTTCATAGCCCTCAACCGAACTAAATATCTTCTCAAGTATAGGAGGTAAAAAACGTCTTTACTGAGAGGAGATCTGGAGTGAGGTAAGAACACGGGTTCGTTGGACGATGAGAGATGGAAAGGATGCAAAAGATGAAGGAGGTTTAGGAGAGGGAATGTGTAGAAGGAGAGAAGTCAGTACTGAGAGAGGAAAATCTTGAACCTTATAAGGAAAGTGTAAATTGAGGTGCTTCATACATTGAAAATTAGAAAAAATGCAGGAGCCAGCGTAAGAGCACTTATTAGGTAGAGGCATGTAAATTTATTGAATTTTAGCATTCTCGAAAGAGGGGTGAACCGAATGGCCCAAATGTTTCAATCCGCAGAAACAAATGCACCCTTTAATGCCAATCTATTTGAGTAGTAAATCTGTTAAAACTCAACTTTGGTGAACGTTTAGTGGGCATCCACCTCGATTTGTTACAAATTCGCGCAAAAGATGAAAATATGAGTTAGAGCTTCTTCACTAGCTTTTTGAATTAATAATTAATTAATTCACCAGGACTTGAAGTGGCGAAGTCCATCTATGCACATATTTTTCCATTAAATTCTTCATTTTCTTGAAATATGCACAAAAATTTGGAATATTTTGTGATGACAATCAAACGGAATCAGATTCCTTTATTTCTCTTGGTTAAACATTGCAAATTCACATTTTATCAGAAAGCCAAACAGATCATTAAAAGTCAGCATGCATTAATCGAAATTCAGTAGGGGCATATATAGTAATCAATATGCCCAGATTATGCGTGGAGAAATGAGTGAAATGCAAAGAGATGCTTGAGGCAAAATATTTTCCAAATACACTTGAAATAACCCTTCTCACGGATGAATTCGCTTCAATTCATTTTGCAGGGGGAAAAATCAATCTATGGAGTGCAAAACGTTATCTTGGACGAACGTAGAAATCTCATGCGCGCTAGAACATTCTAGAATGAGCGTGTGTGGTCGTGAGTGTAAAGACGTCTCTCAGCTAATCAATAATCAATAGCCACGCACGGCATGTGCAGCGCAGCCAAAATGGGATATGATGACTAAGTTCCGTGTCATTAATACACAGAGCCCAAATAAACGTGTTCCACACCATACGTCCGTTTCTTCCACAGTCTTGAGGGGATCTTGCATTATAGAGATTAATGAGGAGAAGTCAAGGCTACTAATGCGACTATTAATAACATTTTGTTTAGTTGAGACTATCTCGGGCTGTAAAGCGCCAGTAGTCTTGATCGATGTAGGGAGAAAGATTTCACCAATTTATTGCACTTTTAAAATTATTCCTGCTTCACTATTCAATGTGAAATTGGAAGTCATCAGAAGCTTCATATTAATGAATAAGAAATTAGCAAAACTTATTTCAATAAATTCGAGTATCATCAAAGTATTAATTGAAGTCGCAATCATGAAAGCCAAAGTGGGCCTGCTCTTGGTGATTGGAATGAGTTGAACTTAGTGATCTTAGTGAGCTTAGGATTCAAAAACCTTTCCCAAAATCGAAAGAAAAATTTCTTTCGACTGGAGCGATCACAAGAAGAGGAGCAATGAACAAAGTCGGAAGAAGAAAAGAAGAGGTGTTTAACGCGTCATCTGCTTCATTAGAAAAGGTTGAGTTATGAAAATGAGCCTGATGATGGATAATATCGCACTCATTAGAGCGAGAGTAAAAATAGAGGGCATATTTTGTATAGAAATTAAAAAGAAGAGAATAGAAGAGAGACTTTGAGGAGTGATCAAAGCAAAGATATCTGCCGGTATTTTATGGCAAAATCACTTCTCAAATTTTCAAGATGCTCTAATGCGTACTGCAATAATGAAAGGGTAAATTGACGAACATGTCTACGATGGGAAGAAGTTGGTATGATTGTTGGAAGACCACTCTGGCATTTAATCCCATTCAAATTGTGTAACAACACTACACACCCACAACCACACTAATGGGAAAAAAATAAGCTTTTGTAGATTTCAAGTTGTCGACGGTTTCTTAATGCGCGAAACACCAGAAATCATTAGTGATTCATCTAAAAGACACAAATCTGATTAAACTACCACCAATGAATTCTTCTCTCCAAGATGATGACTTTCAAATTAAAACACAATTTCCCCATGTAATGTTCCTCTCTGCATTCCACTCATGCATGCTATTTACCACTCAATCATACAACGTCCTCACAATTTGGAAGCTTAGCAAAAAAAACAACAGTGAACATTTTGAGTACGCATACGACTACCAGAATTTGATGGGGGCGTTAATCGGAAGAAGGTAATTAACGTTGATTGAGTAATTTCAACTTCAACTTCAACTCAAGAATTATTATTTTCCTTGACACTGTAGTGTAAAAGTCCCAAGAACTGCACTCTCTTACTGCATTCATTAACATATTCTTGAATCGCAAATGCACATATATATGCATAGGGTGAGAGATAAAACTATTGGAATTGAATTCCTTTAAGTTAATAGTGAGTGGGAGTGGGAGTGGGAGAGAGGTAAAAGTACATAGATGGGAGGAACTTTGTGGGGGTAGTGAGGGTAGGAGTGGAGCTGTGGGTAGGAGGGAAGGTAACGAAGTGGTGTGTTTGGAATGCTGAATGTAAGTTGACTAGAAAGAGGCTAGAAATTCCTAGAGGGCGGTGTGCAGACACGATGTAGCAAAATGGCGTATCGGCTCTCCTCCTCAATCATACTGCTCCCCTGAGATCGCAGAAGGTGTGTTGTCAGGAGAAAGTCCACCACTCCCTTGCATCGCATTCGTTCCAGGAGGATGCTGAGGGCTATGAAGATGCCTGCACGACCAGCGCCGGCACTGAAATGCCATGAAAGCGGTTTTATGATCTTCAACTTGAAGAAATTCCTACGTTGCATATTTATGGGCCAAATAATAGCTTTTAAAACACCATTACAAGTGATATCAATATCAGTTCATTATCTTCTCAGGCAACAACAAAATTTAGGAGGGTGCAGTTAATTAGATGAAATTGAAAGATCTCAATCTTTTTTATAAAATTACAGGAGGGTTTGAATTTCTTTAAAAGCACTATACTTGATCACTATACGTGTTCCTGGAGATCTCTTCACAACTGCTGTAGCAACGGCGAATAATTTCTTTTCAATCAATTTAAATTGGACAATAATTTGAGTCTTTCATGAAAGCTAAAAAAGGCCTTTGGGAAAAGTTATGTTTAATTAGTGAGATTGGCTCTGACTAGTAATGTTGTTAAAGTATTAGTTAACATTAACATTTATCCCCTCTTTCATAATAAAATAAGTTTCCTTCTCAAAATTATACCATTTTCTTTAATCAGGATCTTCCAAACTAAATCAAACATTATTATCGTCTGATTCTTCGATTCAAATACTAATAATACTAATAAGCTAGGCAATAAAAAATCGCGAGTTCTTGCTACCGATAAGAATTGCAATTCACCTGCTGGGTATAGTGATTGGACCATCTTGCTCGAATTGTTTGGGCTTGTGTCTTTGGACTTGGGAAGTAAGATCAATGAGCTCTTCTGCCGCTTTTGATATCGGAATCCCATTATTCAACAGTTTTTAAGTGATATTAAAATTTTGATTTCAACGATCTCGAATTTATTTATTAATGATAACCAACTTTCTCCTTGTGACTTGAAGGCTCTTTGAAACAAAATCGCATGAAAAAGTGTATTCACGAAGAATATAGATATAGAAACTTTTGATCTAAAAAAATGATCGGTTCTGAGAAAGAACATGATAAAATGGAATCTCCACTGAATGAAAGGACCACAAGACTGCGAAAATAATAAATCGGAAATTCGGTGAAGTGATACTCCTTCAGGTTAATAAGGACATCTTAATTTACAATTTCACTAAAAGAGGTGAACTTAAAGCAAAAAAATGGAACCATGCCTCACTAAAGCAATGCAAAAACCTACAGAAATGTCAAAGCAATCGTAAATCGCAAATCAATACATGGGTTATTATTGTCAATTAACTTATAAAGATCTTCAGCTGAGACATTCGCTTAATGGCTCCTCCAATCTGCCAGCCATCCAGTCCCCTACAAATTCCCTTTAATAATCACATTTAGAAATACAAACACTCTCAAGACCCCATGGAGTTCATAGAATTGTTGCTTTTACCAAAAGGCAAAATGTACGATATATTTACTGTCACGGATAAAAGCAGAATGACTAACAGAAATTTCGACTGAAATCCAAGTCCAATTCTAAGATTGTTCCCTCTCAGGTTTGGGTCTAATCTCTCCACCCAACATATCGATAAAGAATCAGGTGTTGCATCACTTCGAGAAACTTTGACATTGTACACTACAATGTCAAGGAAAATAATAGTTCTTGAGTGGAAGTTGAAGATGAAAGTACTCAATCAACGTTAATTTTCTCCTTCCCATTAAAGCCCCCATCAAATTCTGGTAGTCGCATGAGCACTCAAAATGTTGACTATTGTGTTTGCTAGGCTTCCAAATTGTGAGGAAATTGAATGATTGAGCGGTAAATAGCATGCATGATTAGAATGCAGAGAGGGACACTAGATGGGGAAATTGTGTTTTAACGGGATCAATTATCTGAAAGTTAAAAGCGGTATATGCGGGTGAGAGCACTAAATCTTCAGTAGTGCGTGTACAGAACTGACATATTCAGTAAATACTCATATTAGTATGAAAATACACTCTCATTTCAAACCTGCTTTAAGCATATCTCTCTTCCCACTTAGCCTAATTCCTATCTGTGTAAGCTTTGGCTATTATGTAACCGAACCCTCCACAGAGTCAAGTTTCTTAAGACTATCATCATAATGGCTTCTGCCTAATAGAAATCAGTGTCAGTTATTGAAAAGTTGTCAAGCATGGGCTCTTCCTAGCTGTTAGAAAGTTTCTGCCCCCAGATAAGCAGTTGATGGAACATTAAACCAGAATGTTGACTATTAACCAAATAACACTTGCAATATTGGATGTATGATAAGGCAGTAAAATGGATAAACTCGAGAGGCGATCCAAACTCAGATTGGATGCCTCAGTCTGTTCTTATTCTGCGAATGAATTGATTCACTCTGACTATCAAACAATAATTCGGGCATAGAATTTTAAATCATTTTCTGTCTTGATGTTAAATTTCATAACAATATGTAACCATATTCCTGATTTTATTGCATTATCATAATTTATTTAGATATGCTTAAAATCACTTCTGGTGAAGGCAAATTACGCCCGCATAAGTTGTTGCAAGGCTTTGAGAGCACAATTGTCATTAAGATCTGGGACTTCCGGAGGAGATAGATTACTTGAGGAGCGCTTGGAGAGGAAGTGTTAAATGTGCTCCTTTCGCTAGTAGCAACTAGAGCAAAGGGTTAGATTTCCAATTAGAGGTTAAACTTACGCTTCCTTTGAAGATGAAGGGGGAGATAGAGCGCATATATTTAAAAAGCCAAAATAATAAGTGCAATCTTATTGATTTTAATTATTGCAGTCATAGGACTTTGCTCTTCTCGATATACATGGAATTTGAGTAAAATTGGAAGATACTTTAAGTTTCAGATAGTCCCCAACTAATTCAGATTTCGAAATCGTCAGCTCTAATTTTGTCGACATTATTCAATGCTTTTATTTCTAAGGTTCAAATTTCAATATTCCACTGGGTTCTAAGTCCTGTTCATCATGCCATTTCAAAATTGATATCGACTCTTTGCCAACAGCTTCTGGTTGATGCTAACAGAGCCATCTAAACCTCGCCACAAAAATGTGTGCTCAATTCAAAGTTTGTGGAATCAAAGTTACTCGAGGAATATCTTATAACTTTTCGTCAAAATATTTTCTGAGAGGTCATTCATGAAATTAAACGAGAAGAACATGCTTGAAAGTTCTCTTTTTCGGAATTTCATAAAAATGTCTCTCCGAGAACCATGTATTAATTATAGTAATTTAAGAGCTTCATAAGTATCCCTTGAAAGTCAGCAACAAAGCTTCTTGTAGACAATCTATTCTTAATCAAATTAGCCCTAAACATCTTCACTTAAGATGAGTAACTGGAAAAATTAAAACTATAAAAAGCCCATTTATGCGCAATGTGAAATAGGGTAAAATCAGCATCTCAGATAGTAGAAATAATTAGTTCAAATTAGCGATAGAGGTGATAACATGATCTTAACATTGAAATGGCAGTTGGCAAGGGAAGATGCAGGCTTTCAACATTGCCTCTACCCAAGACAAGGGAAGATAAGAATTTCCTTCAGGTTACCTGATAACTCAGTTTTGGTTGGCGATTACTTTCCCCAATTACCACTTTGATAAACAGTCAGGATTAACTTTCCCCACGATTAGAAACATGTCGACTATGTTTGACACTAAATGCGAGTGTCTATCTCATCTTTGTACTCTTAATGCATTTTGTGTCTGCAAATGGATTATAAAAAGCATGAACAATTCTTTTCTTTCCAATTATTGGCGTCATATGATTCCGACAAGTGAAGTTAGGGGCACTGAGAGAGTACAACTGATGAAATCACTGGTATGGTACGGATGCCAAGAAAGTTTGAAAAACGAGTTTTGTGAGCAGAAACGGAGTAGTATTCTTTCAGTGTACTTTTTCAAGAAGGCAATAACTAAGCAGATCGAGTCTTCTGATCATCTAAATATGGTTTTTACAAAAAAATGCGGATGAAGTGAAAGGGAATAAGGTTTAGAGCGTAAGGAATGTGATTTCAAGTGGAGATGAAATATTTTTAATCATTAACAAAACACTGTAATTTTTTACAATTGGATACAAAGAAGGAACAAAATTAATATTCTTCTGCTTATATTTGTTGAAAATAAATACCACTTATTTTAGTCATATGGAGAAAATAGGCAAATTTTGACTTGGAAAAAGCTCAAGCATTTGAAAGCATTTAAAAAAGGCATTACTCAAAACCGGACGGTAATTATTGTTTTAATTATAGCAAATTCAAACACACGAACATCTCCAATACCACCCCACCCCCCGCCCCCCACCCCTCCGATTATCGCAAGTTATAGAAAATGGCACACCAAATGCAACTCTACCTCCACCAGGGACCCTCTAAGACGGGCACCTGGACATTCCCCAATTTTCCTTAATCCTCTGGCTGTACACGTAGCTAATTTCAAGTCCTTCGACAATAACAAACTCTACAAGCAATTTGAAGCTATAGAACAGGGTAGTGGATTCACTTGGCATCATGCCAATATGGAGTTGGATAAGCCGAAAAATCGATATGCTAATGTCATTGCTTATGACCATAGTCTTGTGTCACTCGATCAACTACCGGGGGTTCATTGCTCAGACTACATGAACGCTAACTACCTCGATGGATAGAGCCGACCGAATGCATACATCGCAACACAGGCAAGGCTTAAATTAAGTAACATACAAGATGTTCCCCCCTCGTTAAATTTTCGCGCTCATTTCTAGCCACCTACTCAGATCTAATAATATGAGTAGTAAAAAGAATGCAATGAATACATTTTGAAGATTCAGGCCACCTTGTATATATCTACAAAGATTTGCGTTATTGAGCACTCCAGGAAATTATTTATTTTGAGATACCTAAGGGGTCTAGTTCCAATGAAGTTCATGTTTCAAGGACTAAACTGTAAGTAGACTATCGGGAATTGAGTTTATGTTTCCTTCCTCTTTATTTCCTGCCGCACTTGTCACTACCTGATAAGCTTAATTGCAGAAGAAAGTGTCTAGACGGGATGCAAAAGACTGTTCCTGTCGTTGATATTTAGAAGTTAAAAGGATCCTGCAAAGAGTACAGACGAAATGAATACAGTTTATTGTATTGCTCAAAGGTTACTAGGAGGCACCTTAACAGAAAATAGAAATTCAATATAAAATAGGCACATCAATTGGAAAATAAACTCGCTTTTGACAAGGTTTATACAATTCTTCTGCTAATAAGTGCAGAATGAATAACGAAATTTTGAAGTTAAATTTAAGAAACATCTTCTCTGCGTAAAAATGCACGCAAATTTCGTAATATGTGTGGTGAAGACGGTTTAGGCATTTAATTGGTGTCGTCAAAAGTAGAGATTTGTTAATTAAAAAATTATTATTTACAGAGCTGCGAAAATTCGCCTTAAAGCTTAAACCTTCCCCAATTCCTAAAACTTTTCTCCATTAGGGTCCACTTCCAGGACGTTCGGTGATTTTTGGCGCATGATTTTGAAACAGAATTCTCGAGTGATTGTGATGATGACTAAAGAGAAAGAGCGGTCCCGAATATATCACATCTACCCTGAAAATACATCTAGAAGTACCTCAGTAGAATATTCATCATTTGCAGTAACTCTGCTCGCGAATCTACAGACTATGCATACTACACAAATCGGACATTCAATCTTCAGAAAATGATTTCTCTATCAATTTCCAATGAAAGGAATTCCCAAAACTTCAATGGTGAGTATAATAGTGAAGGTGAGAACCTCCACCCGATTCAGAAACCCAGGCAGATAAAACGATCCCAGTTCACCTCGTGGCTCGATTGCAGGGCTCCTGAACAACCTCAACCTTTACTCCTGTTTATTCGTCAAGTTTGTCAGGCACGACAAGCCCTAGGACCAAAGCAGTCTTTGAGAGGAGGACAAGAGAATGGAGTTTCTGCAAATACCCCGCCTAATCGTTTGGGATCTACCGTCATCCATTGTTCAGCCGGTGTTGGACGAACAGCTATGATTAAATATATTTTAATTATCTCTTTATTTAATGAGAATTCGATTATATCTATCCTGACATTAGTTTCGATATAGAACGCTTCTAAGTGTTTTTATTTTTTTTCTGCTTGACTTCACAAGCAAATCTCGATGACCCGAAATCATTTCTACCACACGCCAGAGGTTAATCCAATTTAACTTATCCAAATAATTCAGCTCGCAAATTTATTTTATGCTGCAATTTTGTCCGTAGGCACATCCAACTCAATTGGATTGAGTTTGTGTCTTATGGACTTGGAAAGTAAGATCAATGAGGGTTTCTGTCGCTTTTGATATTGGAACCCCATTGTCTGCCCAGTGGGAGAACTGGAAGTGCCTCAGTGTGCGGGACTGTCCATCCTGGGTGTCTGTAATTCGGAATTCCCGAAGGACCAAACTTGGCACCTTGTACGCCACCATGGGCTCAACTAGAAATTGCTCCTTTCTTTGTGATCGTTCTGAGTCATTCAAATGCAAATCTAAGTCATTCAAATTATAATAATAAAACTACAACGAATTTAGTAATCAAACCATAACCCCTCCTATGTTGTGCTTTAAGTCATAATTTATAGTGGAAAACACAAAGATTCCGGTTTCGAACGAAACAGGCCATTTGTTGTTGGTAACCATTGCAAAGATGAAATTCATGTTTATGGCCACTTACACAAAAACACGAATCGCACGATGATGAGAATGCACAGCGTGGAAGGTAGATTGTGAAGACGAGAAAAATGTGTCACTTTAATGGCTGTGAATTGAAGTTAAAAGTACTTTTATTCTGATGGAGCAAAATAAGGCATATTACAGAGTTTGAGGTTAAAATTGCTAAAGAAATTACAAGTATCTACTGCATTTTGAAAGAAAAAGGCAATCCACACTAGGCCTTTACCCCAAATAAGGCTATTTATCATTTAATCATAAATTATTGATTTATTCAATTGTTCGATAGGGAGACCAAAAAATAGGAGTGAACGACAAGAATATTTGAAAATTCACATTTCAATTTCCCCCCTAACAGTATGCTTAGAAATAAATGGATTTTTAGATGTTCATTAAATTGGTGTCAAGCAGACGCTCTGTAGTGATTTGATGAAACAATTCAGTTGAATTACCCCCATTTAGTTGATGTGTGGCCAGCGGAACTTTGGGGAAGGAACCTTTGCCAAGAACATTCGAATTGCACTCCAAGGATGCTGCTAGCTAATCCACTTAGCACAGGGGAGGAATTTGTTAAGTCCTGGCGAAGTTGACTTTCTTCAAGCACACAGTCACATGCGGCGTTTTGTCAGCTCCAGCAGTACTGCGCATCCGCCACAAGATATTTCACTTGTTATTTTGGTCTGCGCCTGAAAGCGGTAAAAACAGTTATAGGCATGTGAAATGATATTGTTTTGGAGGTGAATGAACTCCCCATTTAAAAGGATAACATTTGAGCACCTAAATAATATTGACGAATTTTGTAGTAAATATGTCGGCTTTTATCTCCACCAACCACCTCACCTCCCCTCCTCACCCACACCTACCTAATGAACTTATGACCTTTGGCTAATATAACAATAAGATTAAAGAATATGCAAGTCCCTCAGCAATTTCCGATGGGATCCCGTCAAACCATTTTGCGACTAAGGTAAGAAAGGAAGCAATACACGATTCCTGTTATTCGGCACTCTCCATGATCACAAAGTCCCTATTAAATACGACACTACTTTATTTAGACAGGTTAATTGATATCATGCAACAATTAAATAAGCGTACAAAATGAACATGCACACCTACACACATAAGAAGTTGAACGTTGGAAAGAGGAAGATTGGGATAGAAAATGGTGAAGCATATCCATTTAGTAGAAGGCCAGAACCTGATTCAGAGGACTTCTCCATTCCCAAATTCAAATCAATCTCACCTTCACCTACCCCTTAACCTCTAGTGAACTAGTCCCGTACCCTCCTATGGACTTTTCAAACTTTTAGAACAATTTTGTGAGTAATACTACTACAACTAATGCAACTACCAATGAGATTCAGGTGGAAATGCTGAATTTGTATTAGTCTCCTGTAGAACTTAATGTAGTTGCCGAAAGCTGGTATGAGCTTTGAGCAACCTACTTAATAGTGACAATGGGGTTACCTTGAAATCCAATTCAAATTAATGTAGAAGAAAATGTAGTGACCATGAGTAAGAAGAGTAGTTATTAGTAAGGAAAATTATTAATTAATTATTAATTATTACGTCACTATCTTAAGAAAGTACCTTTGACATGTCATAATGGAGCAAGGGCAGGGATCATAGTTCGCAAAATGATTACTCTGGAGGTAGTTAAGGCTCCTCGATGTGACCTTCACCAATCCACTTTTTTATCTTATAAAATTAATTTCTTCCTTCCCTTAATTGAGCCCGGTCATATTTCACTCGTCATCCCACCCGAAACATACTTACTTCATGAACATCCAATCACTGTGCTTGATTAATTCTATTGAACCCTTTTATACATTTTATAAGACATTTCTTTCTGTTTGCAGTTTTTGTAGGTTGTCCCAGGCACCACTCGAATATCCACTTATATTCACCTACATCTACTATGTCTCCTCTCTGACTCGGATTTCCGACTGAAGGTAAGTTTTCATCCTCCACCATTGTCGTCTACAGTACTTTCCACACAACCCACTATTGCGTGCTTACCAATACGCCTTTCGTTTTATAGACATTCTCTGTCGTGATGGAAGAATTAAGTCCTACTGAAGCCAACCACCATATCCGTATCCTTCCACTCGACACAAAAAATCACAATTTTAAGGCAATAATTGTTGATTAATTGTGCTGGCACTGCTGCAGAGATCATCAGCACTTCAAGTCCAAGTATGCCTGATGGAACCTGAGAAGCGAATTGAAACCAAAGTGTGACAGAATATACGAAAGGTAACTAGAACTACCTTCGAGATGAATTTCAGGTCCAAATGGTTAAACTGGTGAAAAAAACACCTTCTTTAACTGACGCTGAGTTTCAGCATTTTTATAGGATATTCAATCATCAAGTGAATTTGTAGTAACGTTGCCTGGATTTTAAACTTCTTCATATAACTGCGGCTATTCGAAATAAGAACAAATGATACACCGATTTGGATGAAATTGGAAGAAGATGATTAAAAGAAATTGCCTGTTCATTCATTCACTCATTCATTCCATCATTGTTCTTGGGCTTTTTCAATTATCCTATTTCTTACGAATTGAACTTTCGCACTTCTAAGTTTGAATTCGTGTAAGCCACATATGATGCAGCTCAAAAGAGTCCCTCTTCGGAGCTAATCGTCTGAAGAACGCCAAAAACAGAACTTGAGAAAAGAAAATGAGAAGACGAAACTCGTTACATTTAGGTCTTTTCAACCAATGCGGAATTTGTGGTCTAATGCTTTCCTGCCCATCTGAAATTCATCATGCACACTAGTACCAATTTACTTGTTTTCAATCAAATTTGCCTAATGGTAATGGTCAAAATCCAATTGCTTGAAGTTTCCCAAAAAACCCTTACTGTTGGCAGAAAATGTGTACACGTGTGTGCCACAGTGATTTCTGTATCCCTTAAACAAAAAAGTTTTAAAAAAAGAAATAATCAGCAAAAAGGAGATAAGTGCGAAATATACTAGACAGAGGAATCGTTTTGATGGATAAATTAAGAGGTCAAAGTGCACTTGTAGTTTATGCCGCATTAAGCTATCAACAATTCGATCCATCTATGTACTACATGTAGCAGCAATTTCGTCTCACCCTGGCGTAAATCCCAAATTACACAAACTCATTGAAAATGAGAGTACTTTGAAAAAACCATGCCCCAATCGTGATCAATTTACTTACGATGTACACCTCTTCTACTGCTGTCAAACAACTTATAAAGGCTTTGAGAAATGCTCAACCAAGAGGGTACAAATGATGAGTCCACATGTTTTTGGCGTAAGAAACCAACAGCCTCCAAAATGACACCAGAGTCATGAAAATTAACATCAATATTAGTCTCAAATCCAAACTGACCCGCTACATTCATTCATTATTGACAATATTGAGAGTTATGTAATTTGCCCTCTACAGCATTGTCTGTCTAATAATAAATAAGATTATATCAGATCTTCAAATTTATGCCCACTGATTAAGAAAATCACTATTCTTCCCTTCAATCCTCATTCAATTAGGATCTTTTCTTTACATCATACGCATTTATAAAGTGGGCATTCAACTGGTGTATTAAATTTCATTAGATGATTGATTTACACAACAAATGCTCCTTCAGGACTGAGCCAGAGGCTTAAAAGGATACCTAGATCTGCTATCAATTTGTGACCCTGACGTGATCGCCTAAGCCTGACTTTATGCACTCAGTAAAGAAGCGATTTCTCTCTGGCACTGCGATTTCTTTTTCGATCGCACAACTCACTTTGTGACCCCTGGTGGTAGCTTGTGAAATTTACAATTACCATTCCGTCTGCTTGAACACCCTATTACTAATACATATAAAAATGCCAACACCACAGCAAATATACAAATTCTCCTATATATGCTGATAAAATTTGGAATATAAAAGTGCCAAATGGATTCTCTCTTGGCTCGTGCCCTTCTATTTTGAAATCATCGCCGCATCTACATGTTGGAAGTTAAAGGTTTTATACCAAGAGACGGGAATGAAAATGTACAACTTGGTTCGGCAACCCCAGTAGGGTTGCGATTGCCTGCGCTTCCAGTGGAGAGATATAATTGTTTCGGACAAACCGCTCCTCTAGATATACTAGCTGTTGAGGGGTGAAATTTGGAAATTAAAGCTTCTATTTGTAAAGCTGAACTAACTATAAATAGTATGAGACTGGAAAGAAACGTACCACCTCCTGAGGCAGACCCAGTATAGTTGCGATCTCTTATCTGCGTTGTCTGGAAAAAAAGCGACTTTGAGGAAAAACATGCCTCCAGTAATGAACCTTGCCATTACGTAAAAACTCTTCTCCCTCTCGCCTGTTTATTCCTCGGTGCTGTGGTGGGAATCTTTCGAGTTTCCAGTGGAAGAAGTGGACATAGAGTAATTTATTTTATTGTATAAAATATCCAAAGGTACGATAAACTCAATAAATGTATCCTACATCATACCTTCTTGTTTCTCTATATCGGGCGATTTACCATAAATCAATCATTAACTCGAATTGCTCGATTGGCAGTGAGTGAACACTTAGATTTATTGATCTACTGTTACTATATAAGTAAATGTGATTTTATTTCTCACTATCCATTTTTCAGTTTGGAAAAAGTCTGCGTAATAAGTCTCTTGAAAGCAACTTAAAATCACGTTTTTTAATAGGTGGAGGAAAGAAGAACTTGAAAGATTTATTGCCAATCATCATATCGACCATTTTTTAAGCGACAGGAGGGGGCAGTGCGTTGCTGGTATTCAATTTAATTATCCTCGAAAAATCTCCGGGGCTTTTGCATTATTCTCTAATCGAAACACCCGAAAGCTATAACGCCAATAATTAACTTGGGTTGAAGACAGATATAAGGAGATGCACCTATGAGGAATTCTTATTCTACACGCTTTCTGTTGGCCCGCATTTGCTGTGGGTAATCTAGCTATCTGTGTCAACAGTGTGTCCACCGATGTGGGTGCAGTGGCGTGGTACCGAGCTCAACAATGGTGTGGCAACACTGGGCTACTGTTGAGTGTCGCATCGTGTGGCGAATGTGTGCATGCAACTATCAATGCTAAACTCGTAATATACTCTAAGAGAAAACCATATCGATATGCTGCTAAAGCGGAAAACTACTCGAGTTGGGGTTTACTCGAATAAAAGGCAGGTTTTTGAATAGTGGAAGAGAGACTAAATATGCTACAGGAAAGTCGTGCAAATGATTGCCAAATTTGAAGGTTAAAAGGGTTTATAGTATTTCACATAGTAACCCTAAAAATAAGTAACACTTTAACTCCATTTCAAAAATTCGCAATTTCTAATTAGTCTTGCTAATAGAAGCAGTTGTGTACCTGCATAGCTATTTTTTATATAAGAATTTCCCGAATTCGAGGAGATGGTAATTCGAGTTTCTTTAATTATTCGCTTGCGATACGGCGTTCTTCAATTCTATTTATTGAGTTAACACGAATTGACTCTTTTTAATCTTCCAAAATACCTGCGGTTTCGAACAAATGAGTATGAAGTTGGTGACAAGCTGAAGAGGTGAGAAATTGTAGTGCG